>PVJH01002431.1:0-169305 GCA_004026705.1 Nesogale talazaci | reverse complement strand
TTTTTTAACTCATAGCAATCCTGTATTTAACAGAATGAATGTTTGCCTTTGTCCCCCTCACTAGTGTTGAGTTTGAGCCCATTGTTGCAGCTATGGTTTTAATCCATCTTCTGGAGGGTTCGCCTCTTTCTCATTGAACTTTACCAATTATATTGCCCTTTTCCAGGGTTGGTTTCTCCTGATAACATGTATATCTCCCCACAACAGATTTTGTGCTCTTCTAGTAGACCACAGTTCTTTAAATATTATTTCCCAAGATGAAAATTCAAAAACTACTTTGGTCTTCCTTGTTTGGCATCCAACATTCATTAACATATTAGTTGATTGAAAACTCCATGGCTTGGGTCGAGCACATTTTAGTCTTTATAGTGATATTCTTGCTCTTCCACACTTTAAACGGGTCTTGTGAAGTAAATTTGCACAATGCAACATATCTTTGATTTCTTGACTATTGTTTCCATAAGCATTGATGGTGGATTCAAGAAAAATGAAACCCTTGACAACTTAAATTTGTTCTCCATTTATCATGATATTGCCTACTTATGTAGTTGGAGGGATTTTTTTTCTTCACATTGAATTAGACTCCAATCTTTTATTTTCATCAAGAAGTGCACTATGTTCTCCTGTTCAGCAAACAAAATTTTGTCATTTGCATATCATAGATTACTAATAAGACATTCAAATCCTGAGGCCAAATTTCTATTCAGATAGCCAAATTTCTCAGGTAACTTGCTCATCAGACAGATTGAGTTATTATGGTGAAAGAATACAACATTAATGCATGCCTGCACTGATTTTAAAGCACACAGTAGTTCTGTTTGTGCCATTGTCTCTTGGTCCAAACACAGGTTTCACATGGGCAAAATGAAATATTCTGCAATTTCCTTTCTTCTCAAGGTTATCCATAGTTTGTTATGATCCAAAAGCAGTTGAGTATCTTTGCATAGTCTAACATGAGTCCTGTGTAATTCCTCTTGATGTCCAGCAACTGAGATTTTGGGACTCCAACAAGTTCTGGTCCTAATTAAACTCAATATAAATTTATATTGCTGTGCATCTGGAAAAATAACAACGAGGAATAAACATTGTTAAATAGAAAGTGCATCATGCAACATTCATTCCAGATATAATCTGAGCAGGCTAAAGTGGTTATACATGAGTGACACCAGAGCCAAACACACTGCCATCAAATCCAGTAGATTCATATAAGATTTTTGAGATTTTCAACTCTTATGGGAGCAGACAGCCTTCCCTGGAGTGGCTGTTGGGTTTTAACCATGAATGTTGTAGCTAGCAGTCTGATGCCTAACCTGTAGCACCAGCAGAGCTCCTGACACATCAGAGTGGAGCTATTATTAAAATGTTAACGTTTCTTTCTGATCCCAAAAGTTCATAGTTCTAAGAAGTTTCTCCACTAACTTTCACAGTTCCAAGCTGGTAAATTGAGGAGAAATTAAAGATTAGGTGAGCTTTTTGTAGACTTTAAGCTTGCATGTGAACTCTGAATTTAGCATCTTCATTTCATGGCAATTGGCTATTCTATCAGGAATCCCTTCGATTCAGAGCTATGTAGGAGGAAGTGGCAGTTTGAGCCACTGAAGAATTATTTACAAAGGAAATCCATGTGCTTTGCAGGCCCCATCCAAATAGATTCTTTATTGATCTTATTATCATGTTGATAAAGCATACCACCATTTTTACTACTAACATCTTGTTTCGGGCCAACCTGGTCTGCTCTTCATAGAAAAACAGAGTGATCCAGAGAGGAAACTAAACTGGATTGTAAGCATTCTGGCTTTATTTCATTTCCCATCAGAAAACTGCAGATTGTGAGCCTCTGACACTCTCTCTGCCTTTATTTTATCATCCACCCAAGTGAGTAATTCTAATCCCTGGTAGTTGTGTAGAAATAAGCAGTTAAAATATTCCTTTAATGTTTTTGGATTCTCAAATCTATTAGATGGACAGGGGACTGTGTGTGTATAGTTACTACAAGTTAGAATTAACTCAAAGGTGGTGAGTTTTTATGAGTATGCTATCAAATTGATCTCCACTCATTGCAACCCTCTAAGACAGAGGAGAATTGCTAAGATTATAATCTCTATGGCTGTAGATGATCACTAGGTACGGCCTTCTATGAAATTACTGGCGAGTTCAAGTGAATTGTAAAACTTTTTGTTTTTTGTTGTTGTTGTTTTTTTTGTGGCATCATTGCCCTCGTGGGAGTAGGAAGCCCAGCCTTGCTCCCAGAGAGCTGCTGCTAGATTCGAAACACCAAGCCTGTGGGCCTCAGTCCCGCACACAACCACTACACCACCAGGGCTCAGCCTGAACTGTAAAACTTTTTTGTTAGCATTCAAATACTTAGGTATGTGATCATTGGAACCTAATCCATGCACACATAAACATGTACACCCACACAGACCCACACTCACACCACTAGTTTACTAGAGAGGAAGCCCATAAGATAAGGTTAAGAGGTTTCTCAGAATTTTACTGCACTAAACGATAATGCATGTTCTTTTTCAAAACAAGCTGTTTTATTGATAAAAATTCACATACCATATAATTCACTGTTTTTTATCACCACAATCAATTTTAGATAATTTTCTTCATTTTTGTATCTATTTCAATTAGCTTTCAGTTTTCCATCAACCATCCCTGCTAAAACCCTACAGGAATTTTGTGTTCTTGATCTCAAAACTTTTCATCTTTGTGGAAGACAATATTTTTGCAGCCAAAAGAAGTTAAAATTATGAACCTCATACAAATCTAGTATTATTATGGTTATTTATATTCAGGTATCCAATTAATTTGTTAGGGAAAGAATAAGATATCACAGCTATTCAAAGTTCTACATAGTCACTCATAGTCTGATAAGAAAAGCTGAAATAAATTTATAAAGCAATTTATAAGTTGAAAAGTTGTCAGGATACTTCATATCCACATCCATATAAGTTGAATTTCTAGAAAGAGAAAGTATTTGTATTACTTTCAGATTACCACTACTTACAGGCACATAGATTATGTCAAAGACAACAAAATACAGAGCTAATTTGATGAAGGTTCCTACTTAAAATTATTTCACAACATTTTTCTCTCTAAATATTTTATTCTTAGTATGTAGTCCAAAGAATCAACATAATCTCCGATTTTCTGGTTCATAATGAAGTATCTATGGTTCTTGGTATATATATCAGGGCGTTAGAGCTGCTAGGAGTAGCTGACCTAACCATAGTATTTTCAATTCCTTCCTATGTATGTGAAAGTTGGACATTGAACAAGGAAGACTTAAGAGGAGTAAATGCATTTGAATTATAGTGCTGGAGAAGGATCTTGAAAGTATCATGGAGTGTCAATAGAACAAACAAATCTGTCTTGGAAGTATAATCAGGACACTCCTTAGAAGCAAAGATGAGGAGAGATAATTTCATGATGTTTTCAGGAGAGAACAGTCCCTGGAGATGCCATCATACTTGGTAAAGCAGAGGGTCATGGACAAAGAGGAGTCACCATGATGGATTGATAAAATAGCTTCAAAAATGGGCTAAATAAAGCAAGGGTGAGGATGGGCCAGGACTGAACAGAGTTTTGTTCTGTTTTATAGAGGTTGCCAGGAGTTGGAATGGATTCAATGTACCTAACAAAAACAAGCATTCCAGGAAAAAACAACAATATCAACAAAAATACCCTTAAATATATTATTTTAAATAAGAATAAGAAAAGCAATAAGAACTAGCATATATGGAGTACTTTCCACTGCCATTTAGTCAATTCTGGCTCAGAGACACTTATGACAAAGTGGAACTAGCCCTGTGGGTTTCTAAGACGAAATCTTTACAAGAAGAGAAAGCCTCAATTGCTCAGGAAAAAGTTGTAGAAAATGAAAATAAGTACATGAGAGCCAACATGTGAACTTGAGTCTATCTCTCCCACCTTAATTTAGAGAACATCTCAAGAATGGATTTGATGCACTGAACACTAGTGACAAAAGACCTGGAGACTGTGAGAAAGAAATCAAAACCATTCATGAAGAAAGCCAAAGGTCATTATAAATAAGAAAAAAAATCAAAATGTCAGAGAGAAGATAGGTGCTAAAGCAAATGGAAGAAATGCTAAAGTCAAAGAACTGAATAGAAGATTTCAATGGGCAGCTTGAGAAGATTGCCAAATATTATAATGAAATGTCCAATGACAGAATTAGAAATCCCAAATGGAAGACAACTCTCAGAATATCTTCAACTGAATGAACTCAAGAACAATTTTCCAAACCTGAGCTGCAATATAGAAATATCCCATAGGCAAAAGATTGAATCATGCAGCATCAAATGAAGCATCAAAAGAAGATGGAAAGAATACAGAGTCACTGTGCCAAAAGGAGCTTGTTGACATTTCACCATTTCAAGAGGTAGCATCTGAGCAAGAACTTATGATACCAAAGAAAGAAGTTCAAGCTGTACCGAAAGCATTTGCCCCAAACAAAGATCCAGGAATGTATGTGATAGAACAAGGTAGAACTGCCCCTGTGGGTTTCTGAAACTAATTCATTATTTAAGTAGAAAGCTCCAACCTTCTCCCCCAGAACAGCTAGTGGTTTCGAACTACAGCATTAAGGATAGCAGCCCACTGAGTAAGTCCTACCACAGTAACCAGAGTTCTGAGAACTTCAAGAAGAAAATTTTTTCATTAACCTACACGTTACTTAAAATTGTCTCTAAGGTCTCAGTGTGAAGCAAGTGGTTTCCATCAATGGACCTCAGTATACTGCCAGCAAGAGACTGAGCTGACCGATGGTGGTAAAGTTCACTGTTAGAGCAGAACAAACACACCTTTGAGAGTGAAAAAACATATTACATTCTAGGTTCCATTTCTACACCTGATTACCTTACACCTGATTACCTAACTAATTCAATTTGTAAGTCTTCTTTTTGCCCTTTACACAATGATATGTAGAGATTTATACTGTCTTTCACCATTCCTGGATTAAAACGATAAAATCATTGCCTCTGGATATAGATATAGTTAAAATTTCTGCTAATGACTTAGCAACTATGATATTATGAATAGTTATTTAACTTTTCTAAAGCTCACTCTCCCTATTTTATAATGAGTAGAATACCAGGATCTACCTTAGAAAGCAATATTAATTAAATGATATTATACATGACATTTAGCATTGTGCTTAATGTTCAATAAATGAAGTCTATTACTATTTTATTATTTTAAAACTTATATTAAAATTCAATGTATTCTCTTTCATTTTACTTTTTATTTGAAAATAGTGGTTCTGTCTGAAAACACAAGTAATAAAAATTTAAAATGTATATGTATGAAATAAATATATATGTATATATATATTCTCCCTGTTCCTTTCTTGAGCATTCTCTTAGATTCAAAGAGTTATGCCTTGGTAGTTCAGAACTATGGACTAATTTTTCCAAGATCAGTTTGGGTTTTGTGTTGCATTTTTATGCTTACTATGATTCAATCATCTGCATTTGAATGCAAAAAGTGAAGGGATAGCATGTAGTTGAAATGGCCTAGTAGTTACACGTTAGCTGCAACCTGCATAGGCAGCAGTTGGAATCTACAAACTACTCCGAGGGAGAACAGTCATGTTTTCTCCTCATAGAGAGTTAGGGGAAAGCCGCAGGGGCAGTTCTACTCTGCCCTGCAGGGTCGCTGTGAATAGATGTCGACTGGATGACAATCAATTTGGTTTTTGAGAATTTAGCCTTTTAGCAGAACAAACAAAATGATAAAACTATTTTTCTTGGGGGTGGGGGGCGCATCACTGTCCTCTGGTGGTGGGAGTAGGAGGCCCAGCCTTTACTCTTGTGGAGCCGCTGCTGGAATTGAACCTCTATCCCAGTGGGCCGCAGTCCCGAGCACAACCTTTACACCTCCGGGGCTCAGCCCGAAAACTATTTTCTTGATTTAGGTAAGAATCCTTTTAAATTTCTAAATCAAATCCCAAATTTCCTACAGTCAATCACTCATATGACATTGCTTATGTTCGCAATCCAGAAACTCCTGATTAAGTCTCTGCACTATTTTGAATTTGTTATTGCATGGACAGAAATGAAATAAAACGAGCACTCTCTCCCACAGAAACTGTCAGCTGCGGAACACAAAGCTTAAGTAGACAACTTTCGTGCAAGACACGAGAGATTAATTTTAGAATTTAAGTTCAAGAGTAACAAGTTCGTGAGCAGGAAGTCTGCTTTGACTTACAGGTATGTGCATTTGACTAGAAATCTACTACTTCATTCTAGGTGAAAATTAAAAACTGCCTCCCCCTCCCACCCCTGGGGAAAAAAACACACTATACTAATTAGTTTACCAGATTAAAGCACAAATGGATGCCACAAAAATTAGTCAGTGGCGTGTATATATTTTAAAAGACACCTTTAAAAATATCACCTTATTAGATGCTCTTAGAGCTTTTATCACAATCCATAATTCATTCCTAGTGTCAAGCACATTTGTGTATCTACTACCATCATCATTTTCCAAAAGTGTTCCTTTCTACTTAAGTTTTTCATATCAGCTTTTCCCCCTTCCCTAACCCTCTCTCCCTCATAGACATTTATTATTTTTTTTTCATTTTTGCATTGCATGCTGTCTCCCTTCATCCACTCCTCTGTTGTCTGTCCCCTTGGGAATGGGTTATATGTAGAAAATTGTGGTTCCCCTTTCTCCCCCCAACTTCCTCTTTCCTTCCTGGTAAGGGGTCTCTGCTTATTGGTCCTGAGGGATTTATCTGTCTTGCATTATCTGTATTTTTTTTTGTTTTTTTGAGGGGCATCACTGCCCTCTGGTGGTGGGAGTACGAGGCCCAGCCGTTGCTCCTGTGGTGCTGGAACTGAACCTCCATCCCAGTAGGCCGCAGACCCACGAACAACAACTACGGCACAGGGGCTCAGTGCATTATCTGTATTTTGAGCTCTTAGCTGTTCCACTACACATGCTCTGGTCTAGCTGAATCTGTAAGGAAGGATTGGGGTCATATTTGAGGGAGCATTAAAGAACTAGAGGAAAATTGCAAGTTTCATTGGTGTCACACTGTTTCCTACCTGGCTCATGCTTTTCTTCTGAGCCTTCTGTAAAGGGATGTCCACTTGTCTTCAAATGGATTTTGGGATTCACTCCATACACTCCCTTCATTCACGCTGATACAATTTTTGGTTTTGAGTCTCTGATACCTGATCCCATCTACATATCATGATCATACAGGCTGGTATGCTTCTCCCATGTGGGTTTTGTTGCTTCTCAGCTAGGTGGCAGCTTGTTTATCTAAAAGCCTTTAAGACCCTAAATGCTTTCTCTTTTGATATTTGGGCACTATCAGCCTTCTTCACCACATTTGATTATACACCCATTTTGTTTTCAGTGATTGTTTCAGAAAGGTGACCATCACAGAATGCTGTGTTATTAGAACAAAGTGTTCTTGCATTAACTGAGTACTTGGGTATACGTTTAATGTCTGTCTCCTACCTTAATACTTAATTTATAAATATATATACATAGATCTATTTCCCTATAATTGTATATAAATACATTTACATATATGCATGCCTGTGTTTAGAGCTCAATAAATGGTCATTGTGTTCTACTTCTTTCCTCTGTTTTCTTTTACTTTCCTTTTGTCCCACTACCATGTTTGGTCTTCATTCACATTTGAGTAATTCCTCTCAGCTACCATGTTCTTGATCAAACCCCACCAGGCATCCTACGCCCTCCTCACCATCGAGATTTTAGATCACTTGTTTTTCCCTTGTCCCTGGGTTTGTTGACAACCCCGTCTTCCCCCCTCCCACCCTGCCTCCCCCTCTCCCATGTGCCCCACAGAATGTTAATCCCATCCATTGTTTTCACTTCTGGATTGTTTATCCCCCCTATCTTATCTAGATAGATATGCAGAGAACATAATAAGTACAAAACAAACAGAGTAAAGGAAAAGTAACAAAAGAAAGCAAAAAAATCAACAACAAATCCAAGGGCAAAAAAGGAAACAGTTCCAGATCTTAGATCTTTAGGGGTGTTCTTCCCGTCAAATCTGATGGGGGACCACTCTTTGGCACCAAAGCCTATTTTTGGCATTTCCCCTGGGACTTCATTGCTTTGTTCTCTTTGCTGCTCTCTTGCATGCCCTTTATGTTTGCCCTGGTGTGGTGGGGTCAAATAGGTCACAATTGTCATACTGTGAGAATTGCCTCCAATGTTTTCCCCATCATGCTATGGGTCACTGAGGGGTGGAATGTCTCCTGGTGGGGCCAGCTCTGAGGTCCTTTCTCTGTATTGGCTGCTATGAGCAGAAATATCATCCTTGTGGCTTGGTGGGTCAGTGTGTGTACTAGTCTCTCTCCTCTCTTGGTTTGTTTCTCTGTGCTGATATCAGACACACCCTCTCCCTGAGCTGAAGTCATTGCTGTCCACTGAAGTATATTTTTCTGGGGGTGTGGGGTGTCCACTTAGTTGCGATTGGGGCCAGTCCCAAAGACTTATGTATTGGTTCCCTGTTTCATGCTGGTAGGCTGCTATCACATCGTGGCACACCAGGTTGAAAAGTCTGTGCCCTCTCCTGTGGAGATATAAATATACCTTCTCCTTGAGTCGGTTAGTGCCCTGTTCCCCTGATACTCACGCCCCCCCCCCACACACACACCTTTTTACTTGGCTGCCATATGTATCTCTGCCTTAGGTCTGGCCCCTGACATAAAGACCTTAACTTCATCCCAGGAACACAGGTATACAGTAGTT
Source organism: Nesogale talazaci (assembly GCA_004026705.1). Lineage (NCBI taxonomy): Eukaryota > Metazoa > Chordata > Mammalia > Afrosoricida > Tenrecidae > Nesogale > Nesogale talazaci. Next base: position 160,542 of record PVJH01002431.1, on the reverse strand, counting down.
TTTCCACTATGTTTTTATTTTTTAATTTTTTAAGCTTACCTCAGTGGACTCATGTACTGTTCTTTTGTGCTTGGTTTATTTTGCTTAGCTTAATTTCCTCCAATTTTCTCCATGAGGGAGGCAATGTCCTTCATGCATTCATTACTGCTTTCTTGGGGTATGTTGTACTTTATTGTACGCATGTACCACAGTTTTTTAGGACATTCATCTGTTGAATGGAAATTTGGGTTGTTTTCAACTCCTTGTGATTGTGACCTGTGCTGTGATGAACATGGGTCACAGATGTCTGGTTGTGGTTTGTTTCTTGCCTCTTCTGGGTAGAGTCCAGTAGGGGGATTGCTGAGTCATATGATAGCTCAATTTCCATCTGTTTTAGATATTGCCAGATCAATTTTCATAGTGGTTGTACATCCCTACAGGTCCACCAGCAATGGACAAGAGTTCCTATGTCACCACAGTCCCTCTAACTCTTGCTACTTTCTGATTTTTTGAATAGGGCTATTTTGAGGGTGTTAGGTGGTATCTCATAGTTGTTTTAATTTACATTTCTCTTATGGTTAATGATCAGGAACACTTTCTCATATGTCTATTGTCCATTTGGATTTCTGTCCTGTGAAACTTATGTTCAAGTCCTTTGCCTACCTCCTCAGTGGGCAATTAGATTTTTATTTTTTTCCTTATTGTAAGCTAGGGAGTATTATAGAATTTATTAATAAGACCATTGTCTGATGTGCTATTGCTAAAGATGTTTTCTGAGTCTGTGAATCTCTTATTACTGTCTTGATGAATTCTTTTGATGAACACTGGAGTTTTATCTTCAATATATTCTACTTGTCAATTTGTGTCTCATCTGTAGATGTGTCCCCTATTTTTGATAGTCGATGTATTCCCTGTGCTAAAAGTCTCAGGTTTGTCCCAAATTCCTCATTGTCAGCCTAATATTTGGGGGTTTTACTTCGAGGTATGTGATCCATCTTGAATTTGTTCTTATTTATGGAGTTAAATAGGCATCTTGCTTCATTTTTCTTCAGGTAGATACCCATTTTTTCCAGCACCACTTTTTGAAGAGGGCATCTGCTTTCCATCTGATATTTTGGGGACCCTTATCAAAGATCAGTTGTCTGTATGCTGATGATTTTATTTCTGAGTTTTCAGCTCTTTCCCATTGGTCTGGGTATCAGTCATTATACTAATACCACACTGTTCTAACCACTGTGGCTGTATAGTAGTTGCTAAAGTCTAGTAAAGCAAGTCCTTCTACTTTGTTCTTCTTCTTGAGGAGTTCTCTGCTAACGCCAGACTTCTTCTCTCTCTGTATTAGGTTGGTAATCAGTTTTTCCCATTCTTTGTTGAAAGTTGATGGTACTTGAATCACATTAGTATTGAACTTATGCAATGCCTTGGCAGAACTGATATCTTTATTAAATCTCCTGATCCACAAGAATGGGATACTCTTCTGTTTGTTGAGCTTACTCTTGATATCTTGTCATAGTTTTCTGTAGTTTTCCTCTTACAAAGTTTTAGGTTTATTTAGTTATGTATATCCCTATATAGTTTGATTTGTGTTTGACTATTGTAAGGGGTATTAACTTGTTGTTTCCCTCTTCTGTGGTCTTATCTAATGTGTACAGCCATCCTACAGACTTCTGTTTGTTGATCTTGTATCCTCCCACTCTGCCATATTTCACCATCACTTCCAAACGTCCCTTGTTGAGCTTTTGGGATTATTCATATATAAAATCATATCATCTTTGAATAATGATCATCTCACCACTTCCTCCCTCAGGTAAATACCGTTGATCTCTTTTATTTCCCTTGCGTTGTTATCTACGACCTTCAGTATGTTAGCAGTGTGGACAAGGGGGATCCTTGTCTGGTCCCCTTTTTCAGTGGGATTGTTTTCAACTTCTCTCCATTGACTACCACGTTGGCTGTTGGTTTTTCATATGGAGGAATTCTCCTTCCATTCCTATCTTGTCAGTGTCTTAAACAGGAATGAGTGTTGGATGCTGTCAAATTCTTTTCCCACATCTACTGATATTATCCTATGGTTCTTATACTTTTTACTATCAATGTGATGAATAATACTATTGGTCTTTTGTAGGTTGAACCATCCCTGCATCCCTGGTATGAACTCCACTTGGTTCTGGTCAATTAATTGTTTTATATAGTTTTGTATTCCATTGGCCAGTACTTTTTTAAGGAATTGTGCATAGATTTTTATTAGGGATATTTGACTGTAATCTTCAATCCTTGTGGGATCCTTGCCTGATTTCTGTATCAGTTATACTAGCTTCATAGAAAGAGTCCAGGATTTTTTTGTCTTTTTCTACGTTCTGGAAGAGTTTGTTTAAGATTGGTGTCAGTTTTTCCTTGAAGGTTACGTAGAAATGTCCTGTGAAGCCATCTGGCCTGGTGGATATTTTTGTTGATAATCCTTTGATAAACTTGCCTATTTCTATGGGTCTGTTGAGATTCTTGATGTCCATTTGGGATAGGCTAGGGAAGGATTGTTTTTCCAAGTATTTGTCCATGTCTCCCAAGTTGTTGAATTCCTTCATAGTACAGTGTAATTATCCTTAAAAAAACTTTTAAAGATGGAAAATCTTTAAAAAAATTCTTAATAGAAGTCATTGATTGCACATAACTGGTAACTTTATATTCTACAAGAATGTAGGGTTCTTCAATTTACCACAAACATATTCAATTACTGAATTAGAATAACTGTCTTATCCTTATGTACATTTGAACCTCAGAGTTCTGAAATAGATGACCCAACCTTGATGCATACAGGGGAAAGGTAATTTAATTACAATACTGCAAAATTAAATTCAATAGGCAGCTGATAATTGGAATACAAAATTTAGAAACAATAAATAAATAAATAAATAAATAAATTTAGAAACAAGAAGAAATAAACAAAGCAGTAGTTGCTATATATGACCTTCGTGATAGAAATCACATTGGACATTGCATGATAAAACTTGCAAGATGCAAAAACTACTTATTACAAATGTCTTTGCTTAGTGCTAATAAACAATGTGAAACTAGTCTTGTTTATTTTTCATATTTAAAATACTGTGCATTAAAAAACCTCATGGCTCTCAAAATCATCAAGACCTTTCATTGAATTCTGGTTTTTTCTTTATGTCCAGATGCATTTTATGGCATTTCAAATAAAATGGAATCTTAATAAATTATTTTGTTTTTATTATCTGTCAGATCATAAGGTATATTTTGCCCTCCTCCCCCAAATGGGAGGGAAATGAGGGCATGTTTTATGGTCCAAAGATGTGATACCCCAGAACATTTGCTTATGATCCTACACACCCACTTACTGTGCTCTGCTGTTTACATGTGGTGGATCACTGTGTGTTTAGGAGGTCTGTCCCACCTCCTGGAGGCTCAATGTCAGTGTACAGCTCATGCCTCCCCTCATTTGTTGATAAAAGTGATAATGGTTCTTAACACCACTGTGGACTTTATGCTGCCATACATTACTGTATTTTCCTTTATTCAAATAAATATTTCAGTATTCTTGTACTATTTAGTTCAGATTTCTTTTTCTTGTTTTTCTATTCTAAAAACTTGGCGTGTCTTATGGTCAGAGCAATTTATGGTCTGAAAAACAAATTAATGGCATATGTATTTCAGATATATTATTGAACAAAGGATTTTGATAAGCTTGTCTGGAAAATAAAAAAATAATACATTTGTTCAAAAACATGCACTTTGGACATGTTATCAGAAGGAACTAGTTCCTAGAAAAGGACATAAAGCCTAGTAAGGGGGAGGGGCAGGGAAGAGAAGAAGTCCTGCAAAAAAATGGATCTTCACCATGGATGCAGCAAAGAGCTTCAACGTAAGAAGACAGTGATGGTGGTCAGGGCACTATTCTGTTCTGGAATGCACAGGGTTTCTATGATTCAGAAGGAAATCAATGATGCCTCAACAGACAGAATACACTGGAACGAAATATAGAGGAATCTATAGAAGGGAATAATGGAGAAGCTCATTTTCATCAATAAGGTCAGAGGCCAATTCCATAAAAGAACATCCATGCCATCCATGTAAGTTCAAAGTGAAGCTCGGGGAAAATGTTTTTAAGTAGAGCCAACATTCAACTTTGATCACATGAAGATGTTAGAAGCAGTTCATGGAAAATTGTAATTGGAGAATGAAGACAATTTCCTTCAAACTTTCTGACGCTGCCTCATAATTTATCCGGACTTAGGGACAGTCTCAAGAATAGAATTGAGTCTTTGGAATGAGCTGTGGAATGAGATCAAGGATTTCAAGGAAGAAAGCGAAACATCAACTTTTTAAAAAAAGAAAGAAAGACCAAAACTGATGTCAAATATGCCGAAACATATTCTTGAATATAAAGCCTGAAAGAATTTTTTTTTTTAAATGAAGAAATGGGCTGAGCCCCAGTGGTGTAGTGGTTAAATGTGGGACTGCAGTCCAATGGGTTAGTGGTTCAAATCCAGCAGCAGCTCTCCAGGAGCAAGACTGAGCCTCTCGCTCCCAGCAGAGGGCGGTGATGCCTCCCAAACCAAACCAAAACAAAAATGAAGTAAAAGAACAGAGCGGAGGCCTCAAAGAAGAGGTTCACAGATATAGAGAATTTAATAAGGAGTGAAAAGACTTATAGAAAGAAAGCCCAATGTGAAAAACAATGCTCACCATTTCTCAAATCAAATAACTGAAAAAAACCCTCAAGTCTAATGTTGTAATATTGAAGTCTAGTCTTGGCCACATATTAAATGACAAAGGATGTATCAAAAGAAGATGGAGAGAATACACATAGTCACTGTTCCAAAAAGAAGAGCTAAGTGTTCTGCAATTTTAGGAGATAGATAGTATATAGTCAAATCCCAATAGTATTCAGGGAAGTCTTCAGAGAAACATAACTTAATCTGAAACCGCTGGTGAGAACAAGTCTACATAAATTGGAGGATTATAAATTGAAATGCTTGATGAACAAACAGATGTAACACTGGAAGCTTCACTCGTCTATGCTAAAATATTTGGAAGAGAGCTACCTGAGCAATTGACAACAAGAGATCCCTATAAAATAGGGCATTCCAATGGAAGCCAGGCATTATTTACCAATTTGATTAATGCCCTACACAAGTACACTTTCACGGAAGATAATTTTTTAAATTTGAGCAGAAATTTAGCAGGCACCTGCCAAAAATTGAAGCTGGGTACAGAAGATGTTACACAATGATGTATATCATTGTTGACGTCAGCTGAATCTTGACTAAACATAGAGAATATCAGGATGTTTTCCTGTATTTTATTTTCTATGCATGGATGACATGGCAAAACAAATTCTGAAAGATATTGAGGGGAATGGAAGTTTCAAAATACATCATTGTGTTCATGAGGGACCACACAAAGAAGAAGTAGTTGTTGGAACAGAACAAGGTGATTCTGTGTATAGTAAAATAAGGTGATTCTCTTTGTCCAGGTCAGAGCATTTCACCATACTTATTTAATCTATATGTAGAACAAATAATCCTAGAAATGTGATTAGATGAAGAAGGACCCAGCATCAGCATTGAAAGAGACTCATTAACAACCAGAAGCATATGAAAATCAAAGTCTGCAGTGTTCAGTGTGTGATACACATCAACATAAAGGAAGCAAAATATCTTAAAAATAGACCATTAAACAGCATCATGATAAACAAAAAAAAGATATAGGTTACCAAGAAATTCATTTACTTGGATCCACAATAAAATCCCATGGGAGCAAAAAATCAAACAACATTTTGCCTGAGCACGGTGCTACATAGACCTATTTAAATTGTCCAAGGGCAAAGATCTCACTCTGAGGAGTAATGTGTATCTGACCCACGTTATGGATTTTAAACACCTGAGAAATCTGGAAAATGGATAAGGAAAACTGTAAAGAATCTATATCTGTGAATAATGGTGCTCACAAAGAATATGGTGAATTATGATGTTGTCCAAGGTTATTGAATGTACCATGGAATGCCAAAAGGACCATCTGTCTTGGAAGAGAACATCCAGTGTGCTCCTATGTGTCAAAGATGACATGGCTTCATCTTAAATTCTTTGCACGTGTAGTCTGGAGTGACCACTCCCTAGAGACGGGACATTATGCTTGGAAAGTAGAGGGACAGGAAGAAAGAAGAAGGCCCTCCAGGAGATGATTTGACACAGTGACCGCAACAGTGAACTCAAGGAGAGGAATCTTTGTTAAGGATGGCGCAGGCCCACATCATGCTTTATTCTGTTCAGCATCGGGTCTTTATGGGCCAGATTTGACACAGTGGCAGCTAACAAGATGGGCACCAGAAGAACAAAGAAGTCGGTATTAGCAGAAATACAGCCAGACTGTTTCTTAGAAGAGAAAATGTGAGAAATGTATCTCATATAATGTGTGTATGTATGTATGTGTATGTGTATATATATATATATATATATATATATGATCAGGAAAGTGTTGTCGCTGGAGAAATAAATCATGCATGGAATAGTCAGCAAAAAGTAAAAGACCCTCCAGGAGATTTATCAATCCAGTGGCTATATCAATGAGATAAAATATAGAAAAATTTGTGAGGATGATGTAGGAATCCCTTCGATTATAAAAAAAGGTTCTATGATGTCTTGACACCAACTCAGTGGCACACAGCAACAACAACAACAACAACAACCGCAGCCAGCACCCCTAGGTACTCAGCAATGGCATCCTATCCTATCACTTTACATGCATTAGTTTCTTTGCTCTTGAGTTGGCTCTGTCTCTTTTACTTTTCTGGTTTCCTTGGCTACCAGCTGGTAACTTCTGTTATTGGATATAGCACTGATATCTAGGGAGTTTCTAGTCTCTATTTCTTGCTCCCATGACACCGGTGTTAGCCTCTTATAACTTGACCTTTGTCATCAAATAACTCAAAATGAAAAAATAAAGATATGCAAATCAAATGGTATAATGCATTTTGATAAGGGACATAAAATAAGAAAGTTCAACGTGCCTCAGTATCACAGGAGAAGTTGGGACTTGCCGTAAAAAAATTAGAAGCTTCACAGAGGAAAGGTTATGAGAAATGACCCCTGTCTAAAAATATCTTCCCTACTGATGCTTGAAATCACAATAAGCTTCACCAGACTGTTGGCAGTAATAAGACTGGGCTTTATAGTTGGAAGTCTTTAGTGGGAAACTCCTTTAAGTCTGTGCTCATCCACATATCCACCTTTCCATATCCCCACATTCCAAAATTAGCAGAAACCAACGAATACTCAGGACATTTCTAGCACAAGTCACGCTTCCTTTCCTTCAACTAGAATATAGTTTGCTAAAGGTGATAAGATAATTACATATCATGCTGGTCATGCCAGAGGCCTCTCTTAGGCTACTGGGGAGAAAATTGAGGGCCATTCCATTATCAAGTCATTGCTTTTGAGATTCAATTTTTCCTTTAGACATCTATTTTCACTAAGGAGAAGAATGTTGTTTGAGAAATACAGAGGGGCTTCACCCGTTCCTTTCTCATTTATCCATCTCCCTCCCTTCCTTCTGTTCTCTTCTTTTTTTTTTCTTTCTGCAGACTCAGGGTAATTTGTATAGTGGATGAAATAAAAGCAGCTTAACAGATGAAATCCATGGTCAAAGCCTGTGGACATCATTGAAGAGTTAATGAAATCTCTGTGCCTGGAACAGATTATTAGGCAACAGCTAAGATTGGAAAAAGATTAAGGTACTGGACTGCTGGCAGAACCAAAGGAAGGAGTCTAAAGTCAGCATTCATCATGCCCCATAGAAGATGAACAATTTGGGAAATTGAATTGGGTGATTTGTTCAGGGCTTTAAACGATGTGTCCTTTCCTTCTTTGACCTAGATGGGTAAGAACTTTTTTTCTTGACCAGCACATTCTGCCACTCCATCTCCGAAAAAACCCTCCATAGCACCCATGCTCACATTGAATGATCTTCCTTACAGACCCATTCTACAATACATTCTATAGGTTCCTGTAACTTTGTGGTTACATCTGGTACTGGCAATAGTCTATTTTTTGTCTTTATCAGTACGATAAGTGGCAAAAACAGTGCTTTCTTTTAATTACTCACATAATGCAATAGCATGAGTGCTGGTCTGTACATTGCACTATACACAAGTAAATGAATCTGCAACATTACCTGCTCAAAAGAAAATTCTTTTCTGAAAACGATAATCGAAACAGAAAAAAGTTCTTTTCCAACAGTTTCCTATAGTCTTCAAAAATTTGATACCATTTAGTGAGTATTTATGATGCCAGGGATTCCACTGCTTCCTATAGGCTACAAATTTTATTCATTACAAATGCCAAGAGGATTCAATCCAGAGCCATTGAGTTGATTCCGACTCATAGGGATTCTATAGAATAAGCTAAAACTTTTCTTTAGGGTTTATGGGACCAGAAATATTGACAGAGTGCACAGCTTCAAAATCTGCTACAGATTTTGTGACTAGCAGCCCGGCACTTAACACACTGCACCACCAGGGAGACTAAGAAAAATCAAAGCAAACCAAACTCACACATACTGAGTTGATTTCCACTCACAGTGACCTTGTAAGACAGGTAGAACGGCCCCTGTGAGTTTCTGAGACTGGGTGTCTTTATGCAGGTAGAAAGTCCTGCCTTTCGACTTAGGAGCGCCTGTCTATTTAAACTACTAACCTTGTGGTTAGAAACCCAAGGCAGAGCCACTACCCGACCAGAGCTCCTTAGGGACTGTGATCATCCCCACTTATTTGATTCACAATTGAACTAAGAAAGGCTAAGGAATTTTTTAAAAGCCACAAAATAAATGCATATATAGGTAAGTTATCCTATGGTCTTTTGATTAAGAGTGAGCAAAAGTTTGGATGAGAGTGGCAATTGAAATGGCAAAAAGGTGAATACTAAACTAATATTGACTTTCTTGGTAGCTTGGGTCAGGGGAACAGATAAAGAAGTGTCAATAAAATAAGATTTGATTTACTTTCTGACAGTCTATACAGCGAGAAGAACATGCATTCTTTAGAAGAAAATACATCTCCATAACACAAACGCACTGAGCCAAACTTCCTTTAGGATACAGTGCTTCAGAAACACCAAGAGAGCAAAAATAACCAAGAGCTCTTTTACTTTTCAAGTCAATTAGCATCCTTTTCTTTTCTTGTCACATGTCAGAACTTCCTCGCCTCACATTCCTACAGGATTCCTGTTTCTTCTCCCAGGCAGAGGTAAGAAAAATTAGAAGAAGTTGAAAGCGGCCTTTTCCTCTCCGTTCAATTTCAGCCTCAGTGGGTAAAGTCAATTGGTCTGAACTTGATTTTTTATTTAACTTGTTTGTGCAGTAAAACACTTAGGATGCAGATTAACTTCCCTCGCTCAATACTGCCTAATTGATTCACCTACCTTGAAGCAGAAGCTGGCAAGTCCTTTGAAAAATAGATTGAAAAGTGTCTTTGCTTCATAACTGCTTTCGTAAGCAAAAGTTCAACTAGGACAGTGAAGACGAACTATTATTGGGTGATCAAAAGCCCAGGGTTGGGATCTGGAAGAGCAAATAGTCTTCTTCTTCCAGTAGTTCTTACATTTATTTTATTGGGCTTCTTAAAGGCAACTGACAATAATGATAAAGCCTTCCAAACAAATCTTATTGTCCAAGTGTCAATTCTGATGTATAGGGACTCTATAGGACAAGATGGAACTTCCCCTGAGGGATTCCAAGTCTAACTTTTGACCAGAATAAAAATGACTCATCTTTCTCCCAAGGAGCTGCTAATTGTCTCCAAGTTCTGATGCGGCAGTTCTCAGCCTAACCATGAGACCAGCGCCAGGGCTCACCAGCAAGAGCGTGGGGAAATGAATCTAAAGACAGTGCATGGAGTCAGAGAATGCTGAGCACAGACAGGGCCCAAAGCTTATTTGCAAAAGACCGTAATACTTTCTTTATTCATCAAGATGCTCTTATCAGACAGATTTTATCATTAAAATTCTGGGTACCTGGGAATCCAAGTCCAACAAATGTAAGGAACTCATTGAGTATGGCACATCGAGGAAATGTTGACACTAAAATGCCACCCCAGATCCCTCGGACACCTAATGCCATGGCACCCGGCTTATGCCACACCGCTTCTCAGTCCATCACTAAGAAAGCCAAGTAGGATCTCTAAACGTGAAACCCAACACTTCAAACCAGAAACCTAAAATGGGAACAACCTCAAATTGTGACTGATAAAATGATGCTCAACAATTAAACTCTATTATTCTAGGAAATGGAATCTGTCTGAAGAGAAGTCAAGAGAGGCCCTCTCCAGAGGTCTGTGACAAAGGTGGCAGCTAAGTGTGGAATGTGCAATTGAAGGAGCCTTTGATCACTAAACAAAGCAGTAGCTCTCTCAAGAAAATAACTAGAACAATCAGCCCCTGCCCCTGGCCCCAGGATCAGGCATCAGCCTCAGGGCCTGTCTCCAGTACAAAGGCAAACACCCTGTTTCCTCTCCAAACTTGACAGGGTTGTTCCTGTTTGATCACCAAATGGATGCACCTCCTACTAAGAGAAAAGGCATCTTGTAGGCTTTACTCGCAGTTGTTCTGAGGGCTATCTGCACTCAGGCCCATCTCCCGTCTTTCCCTGCTGTGTTGATTCCAGAGGTGTGGGTACACACAAGTGTACATGCTGTACAACCCCAGCTAATGTGCTGACGAAAAGGAACAAGTGCTTACTGAAGAAACCTGATATAGTGAGAGGCTTTCCTCTGGTCCTTCTTCCACTTATCAATATTCATCTCTCCAGTGCCCACTAGATGGCTGTTCGCAAAATTAAGTATGACATTTAGCTTGAAGATATCCATAAATTAGTGGGAAAAGGAGATTTGACCATTGTGACATTGTGATGCCTCATATGGGAACGCAGCGAGGGATTTTGGATGGTCTGAAGAAGGAGAATCCACAGGAACTTGATAGAATTTGAAGAAAAAATGGTCAACAGCAAAAGTATTTATTGTTGAGCCTCCATATTGCTGTTGAGCCCAACCTAGTCACTGGCAATAGTGAAGTCAGACTTCCTAGTGAATGGTCAGACTTAACCATTAATCTAATACCATTTTCATCTGGTGGGGGAATCAAAAAATACAACTACCCAAACCAAAAGGGCAATAGCAGGTAGTAGATAAAGCTTTGAGGCAAGAGAAACCAGGCAATGTGGTAATGAGTTACTTAGGAGCAAGCTCCTGAGGTGGTCAAAGATAACTCTATGAAAAATGGCTATTTGGGTCATGAATAACCAAGGCAAAGAAGCCAGTATAAAGTTTAATATCACATGTCCTTCTATAGATGCTAGCTTTGCTTTCTTGTCTGAAGCCTCAAATCCTTCCATCTCGTATCTCCAATAAATCTCGTGTTCATTTTACTCCTTCTCAGAATCTGCCTTTCAGTGGAGCCCAAAGGAGCAAAGCTTGGAGCTGAAGTTACTAAGACAGAATCTTTCTAAGGACAAAGTAAATGGGTGAATATAAAGATGGGCTACAGAGGATGAGAGCGTCAAATGTCAGAGACAGGGAGAGTCGGAGTACACAAATGATAAGGGATTTTATGGACAGAGTAAAACTATCATGGGTAAAAATGTTTGTGGAGGCAACAGATTAAGCAGAAAGTCTAGAAACAGTCAGGCCATCATTAGTAATCAGAACAACCGGAAGATCAAACTAGATATTAACATGCTGCATTCAGTGCAAGAGACAGGTGAAATAAACTGACTTTCTTCTTTCTTTTAAATTCTTTTAAATCATTTTATTTGGGGCTCATGAAACTCTTAGCACAATCCATATACATCCATTGTTCTGAGCACATTTATATATTTGTGGCCATCTTCATTCTCAAAACACTGTTTTCTACTTGAGCCCTTGGTATCAGCTCCTAATGTTTTTCCCCTCCCACATGAACACTTGATAATTTATATATTATTTCACGTCTTACACTGTCCGATGTCTCCCTTCATTCACATCTCTGTTGTCCACACCTAAGGAAGGGATTTATATATAGATCATTTTGATTAGTTCCCTTTTTCTCCCCCACCTTCCCCTTCCTCTCCTGGTCCCGAGGAGTTGATCTGTCCTGGATGACCTGTGTTTCCAGCTCTAATCTATACCAGTGTATATCCTCTGGTCTAGCCAGATTTGTAATGTAGAATTAGGATCATGATAGTTTGTGTGGGGAGTGGTGTGGGGGGTGGGGGCGGAGGGGAAAAAGCATTAAAGAACTAGATGAAAGTTGTGTGTTTCATGGGTGCTATAATGCACCCTGACTGGACCATCTCTATCTTTGGACCCTTCTGTAAAGGGATATCCAGTTGCCTACAGATGGGCTTTGGGTCTCCACCATTCACTCCTCCTCATTTACTCTGACTTGATTTTTTGTTTTTTAATGCCTGATACCTGATCCTTTTGACACCTCATGATCACACAGGCTGGTGTGCTTCTTTCATGTGGACTTTGTTTCTTCTCAGCTATATAGCCGCTTGTTTATCTTAAAGCCTTTAAGACCCCAGACTCTATATCTTTTGATAGTCCAGCACCCTCAGCTTTCTTGACCACATTTGCACATGCACCCTCTTTGTCTTCAGCAATCCTGGAGGGAAGGTGAGCATCATGGAATGCCAGATAAATTTACTATTTTATGGGCACCTTCCACTAAGACAATTAAGAATATTATTATGAATCTGTTATTTAAGCACATGAGAATGGAAATAAGATACTACCTAGAATTTCTTCTACTCTGATCGCTTGAAGGAGAGTTGTCTACAATGTCTTTTAGCATATGTATGTGTTTATATATAGATATATATTTTTCTTTCAAATGATATATATATATATCTATATATAAAACTTTGCCATATGTAGACACCCTAAATCTTTTCTTCTCTTCTCAATTGATGCAGAGGGCTTAGGGAACTGTCATAGTTAACAGATGCTGTGATCACAAAATGGGAAAAATCTAACCTATGCGCTCCCTGGTTGAACAATGCCAAGATCATGAAAACTACTAGTATTCAAAATAGAGCTGGTATAGGACATAATATAAAGTTCTCCAGGGCAAAAAGCAGGGCACTGACCTTTCTTTTCTCCTGTCTTTGGATTATTCTCCTCTGGTTGTCTTCAAATGTAGTCTGTTTTGGTAATGGTATTAAAGTAGGAGGGCAAGGAGCAAGGGCAGTGACTGAGAGAAATGTTCTAGTATGTATCCCAGAATTAGTCAAAATGTATTCTGTGATATACCTTCACATTTCCAGGTCTTGCTCCTTTCATGTTACAGTTCTTTGACAGACAGTTCAGTTTTATATTTTCTCCATTATCTTCAAGAAACCACAAGTGTCAGAAGAGTGGTTGGATCCTGCCAGTAAGAAGGAGGATCACGGGGAGAGATCAAGGCTGGGGACAGAGGAGATCCGGTAGGTAGACAGAGCCTTCTGTGATGAATATGTTGTAAGGACACAGGGGGACAACAGAAGCATGTTACCATGGTAACCCCCAACAACTCACTGATTCTGACTTGTCATGATCCTCTTGGACAGAATAGAACTTCCCCTTTTGCATTTCCCAGACTTTCAATTGTTAGAGGAGCAGACAGGCTCATCTTTCTTCTTCAGAATGATGGATGGGTTGGACCAGCCATCAGTTTCATCAGCAACTCGTTGTAGAACACACACAGCAACCAAGGCCCCATGAAAAAAAGAAAGGAAAACTCCACAAAACTTCATTTTTTTCATTAAACACAGAATAACAATTTTTTTTTCTTTGACAGTGTCTTATAAAGCAGGGAGAGAGACCTGCCGCACACACAGGAGATTGTACAGGATTGCTGGAAACCACAAGAAACTAAGAGAGGCATGAAACATTTATGGTTTCAAATTTCCCAAGCCAAATCAATTGTTGTCCAGTTAATTATGACTCACAGAGAACCTGCTGAAAAGAAGAGAACTCCTCCCTTAGGGCTTCCAAAGCTACAGTTTTGCAGAAGCAGACTGCTGAAGCTTCCTCCCAGGGGGGTTGGCAGGTTTAAACAACTGCTCAGGTAGCAGCGGTGTGCTTAAGGACGCTGACACCAGAACACATTCTCCAAACTCCCATGAGGAACAACACAGCCAGTGCCCAGACTTTGAAATTCTAGCATTCCGAACTATGAGAAGATAAATTTCCATTCCTGAAAATGATCAACTCTGTGGTACTTTGCAAAGAAAGTCCTAAGAACCTAATTTATATTGGGGTTGAGGTCCCAACCCCTTGGAAACGCATTCAACACACAACAGGATCGATAATGAGACCTTAGCTTTTCCCTCAAGTTCTCGGTGTCTATTCACTATAGAAAGCTGTAGTTTCAGTGACAAAAGCAAATCCCATTAAAAGACAATGTGCTAATGTTCAAGAAGAAATACAGTTATACAAGAATAAGTAAAATGTGACAAAAGAACTAAGAGCACTAGGAGTGAGTCACAGGTACAGGAATGCTATGTACATGTGAAAAAAATCCTCAAATGACATTAAATTGAGAATGAAGCTATAGCTAAAGAGACTTTTAAAAATTTTGTGTAAAGGCAGCCTAGACGGTAGACAAGTATTACTTTGGATGTAAGGGAAGGTAATATACAATATGAGGAAGGTTGACAAAAATTGAATGCAACAGGGGGGAAATTCCATATAAACATGAGCCAAGATATCACTAGTTAATGAAGCAAAGCCTAAGCAAGTCCCCTTGAGTACATCCAGGGCCCATCATGTAAAGTGGGTCCCAATGTCACTAGAAGATGGGTAAACATAAGTGGTATCACATAGCAACACACTCCAGAGATAAAACTTGTGACTTAAAATCCTAAGATAGAGGAACCATTCTTTCACTTCAGGTAGGATATTTGGTATCATATCTAATAATATCTCTGTTGTTACATTCTACCTAGTAGAAAAGGCTCGCTGTAAACCCTGCCTCATTCTTGAGAATATCTGAACACCTTACCACAAAATCTGTAGCGTAGTTTATATCAATATTTCAGACCCAAGCAAGTGGAATGTCACACCAGAAGTGAAAGGTTAAAGATGGAAGTTGGCTTGAAATAAAAGCAACATCATAAATATAGACTAATAGAGAAGGTGCCCTCAAAGGAAAAGGGTGAGTGCTTGAGGATCATGAAGGAGATGAGGAAGGTGAGTTAATGACAATTAAATAAAGGCTTAAATCACTTTCCACCACACTTTATGTGTGCCAGTAAAATATTTCATTTTTATCCACATACTGCTTTCTACTGAAAACTACTTCTTGCGAATACACCCTTTGGTGGTTTTAATTATGAAATGTTTTCTTGAAATATTTTTTTACAATCTCTTTTTGATAGAAATATTGAAAAGAGTAGGGATTTCTCTAAATGCCATATAGTTACAGTCACACTGTTTCTGATTATTCCATGAGGTCTTGTTCTTCTTTGTTAGTTCCAAAAGATTCTCCCTAAGGCACGGAAAGGCTGAGAGTCTGTCCACACTCCCTTCATGAACTGTTTCTCTGTAAGTAGTACCTGGGTGAGTGTGTGCCGGTTCTAGATGGTGATGGTACCTTCCTTTGTCTTTAATTGCAGAGACCTGGTATGAAGGTGATGTCTATGAGAAGTAGCACTGAGGTGGAGATTGTGCAATGCTGAGTCCATGCTAAAGTAAGAGGTCAGGAGTGTGGCAAAGTACCAGACCATCCTTGACAAAAAGAAATAAAGAAAAAAAAGGACTCACCATGTATTGTAACATTTCAGTAGAGTGATCTGCCACGTACTAACTGCTTAGGCAACATCTGATTATCTACATGTCTGAAGTTCCATAAAATTATAATGAATGCAACAATAAAACCTCAAACTCACTACCATTGAATTGAGACCAACTCCTAGTGACACAAGAAAACAGGGAAGACCTGTCCCTGTGAGTTTCCAACTCTGTAACTCTGTATGGGAGAAGACAGGCCCGCCTTTCTCCTGAGGAGTGGCTGGTGTATGTGAACTGCTGACCATGCACTTGGTAGCCCAATGTGTCAACGCCATAAGTAATGGATTTCAAGCATCCCTGATGGAGAAGAGAAAGTGGTAGACAATAATCAAACTGCAAATCCAGCAGTGTTTTGCAAGCAAGCAGCACGTATGCTTCATGTCGCTTGTTGGCAATGTGAATCCACTGGCAGGCATATGTTAGTATAGTGCATATATAATTTATTAGACATCGATTTCGATAGTCATAACAAATGCCTGTTCCTATTTTATGTCTGTATGGCACTGCACTTTCTATCATTATTTTAATGTGGAGTGTCCCTACTTAAAAATAAAAAAAGTTTGCCATAGAATAGGATATGTTTTGACTCATAGGCAACAGCGTCTAATCTCCTGCCTCACACATCTCTTGAGTGTTGTAGCATTATCCCTCTGTTTTACTTTCTGTCAGAAATGTTTCTGTGATGTGTATCATGGCTCCCAAAATACAATGCAACCAGTAACGGTGATATAGTAAGCGATAAAGGGGAAGTATTGATTTGAAACTAAAACAAAAGTTCCTAAAGAACCCAAAGCTGGATAATCAGTGTACGCTGTTACTCACAATTTAGGCATGTTCACGCAACATCCAAATCACTCGAGGTCCAATTTACAGGGCATAAAATAGTCAGGAAGTGATACGTGACTCTACTAGTCTCCAGAGACTACAAGGAAATTCTATAGGGCAGTAAACAATTCTCCTTAAATAGCAGACCAGTACCACAGGGTGAACACATAAAAGGTTTAATAACTGTGGGTACTTTTATAGAGTCTGTGAGGCATTGCTATACCATAGTAGTCATTATGCTAAATTGTAACAGATGTGGTTAATCTTGATTTGAATCCTTTTGTACTTTCAACTGAGGTGACTAAAATTCTTTCATATGAATGGTTGCTAAAATCACAAGTCCCTTGACATTGTTTTATAAATTTAGCCAGAATTTTTGTTTACTATATCTGTTATTCATATAAGCCAAAAGTTGTGTATCTGAGTGTATCTGAAAATGACATGTTATGCTGGGAAATTTTGACATCTTAAAGGCTGAGTGAATTTAGTGATAGTAATTATTACCATATATTGGGCATTTGTTGTAGAGGTCTAGAAAGTGTACTAAATTAAGTATATAAGATAAAAATTGCAAAGTTGTGAGAACACACCTCAGTTCAGTGGTAAAGAGAGTTATCATCGTATATCAGAGTCTACTATAATAGCAGAATGACTACTGGAGGGACATACAATGTCCATATTCCTACCTTGAGATAGATATTTTAAGGGAATTTCTATTTATTTAAAAACATCAATGATTGTCCCACAAGCATATCTAACTAAGTACTGATAGTCATCAAATTAGAATATGGTATATGGCCAGTGTTCCTTAGACATCTTACTAACTTTGGGCATGTTGTCACAAGAGACCAGTTCCTGGAGAAAACATGCTGCTTGGTAGTGTTAAAGGCCAGTGAAAAAGAGGAAGCCCCTCAACCAGATGGCTCAAGAGTGACCTCAACAATGGACTCAAGCACAGGAAGCATCATGAGGAGGGCGGAGGACTGGACGGAGTGTGTTCTACTGTGCATAGGGTCCCTAGGGGTTGGAACGAATGCAATGGCACCTAATACCAACAGTAGCCCCCAAAAGAATAGGGGAATTCTATACCTTATCCTGTAGCAATCCGTTTGGTTTCTAGTCAAGAAACCATGAACCATCATCATGAACACTTGGCTTTAGCCACACTGACCATTTTCGTCTGTAAGGGGGGACCCCCCTCATTGAACCTTATCACCTTCAAATTAGTCTCCATTACACTTAACACATCTGTCAAATCTGCAATCCCATTCTTGAAAACATTTTTCAAACTCATCTTCTTAGATGGTTGACAGTATCTCCCTCATTTGTTTCTTTACTGCTTCTATGTCCCCAAATCGCTGTCCTTCAAATGAATGTGTCTTTTCCTTCACAGAAACAGAAAGAAGTCCCATGGAGCCAGGTCAGGGCAGAAGAGGTATGCTGTTTTTTGGAGAAAATTGACTCATAGAAATGGGTGCATAAGCAGGGGCACTGTTGTGGTGTCAACCGCAGTCCCTCATCTGCCACAAATCAGACCTTTTTGTCATGCATTGTTAAGTCATCTTTTCAGAACCTCTAAATAGAAAGTTTGAGTAACTGTCTGACCTTCTGGAACAAACTTTACTGTTTCATCTGTCTGGGAAGTTAATGCATGTCCAGAATGAGGTTTGTCATCAATGATCATTTCACCTTTTTTTTAGCATGAGAAAAACACTTATATACTTGAGTTTTCCTATATTGCTGTTGTTGTAAGCTGTGTTGAACATCACATGTTTCTGCAGCACTTCTTTCCTAGCAAGAGAAATACATACTCCATCCAGCAGACCTGTTTTCCATTTGGGGGTGGGGCACCCCCTCCTAGACACAGCAATCTTCTGGACATCCTCAAACACTCATACTCCATAGTGACCTATAGTACCTCAATCCTCAGAGGAGTTACCTAACATCAGTACTATAGTCATTTTGTACATAGAGAAAGTGAGCCTCAAAGAGATGATATAATAGACCAAGAATAGCATAATGAGCAAAAACTGGATTTCAATTCAAAACTCTGTTAATCTCCTGGCTATACCGTACCTATTCACTGTCCCTTATATCTTAGATTCTGTTTTACAAAATATACTAAATAACTGTTCTTTCATTGAAAAAAAAATTGTGGGTTCTTGACCATTTCCTCAAGAGTCAAAAAGGAAAGTTTCCCCAGGCCAGAGAAAGGAAATGAAAGACCAGTTGATTAACAGCTATAGGCTAAAAAGGGACTGAGAGATTGAGGTTTATTCAGTTTCTCTGCACGTATGAAAGAGTAAGGCGTTCGTAAGATGCCTAATCATTAACCCTTATATATGTTTGTGGGTGAGTCAGTTGAGAGAAAAAGTCTAGATAGAATAATATATGCATATATTTGCAGAATTAGTGTCTTGACTAGCATACTTAAACTGCCATCAAGTCATTTCGAGTTTTTAGTGACTCTACTGGTAAGAGTAGAACTCCTGTGGGTTTCTGAGACTCGGAAGGAGAAAGGCCTCTCTTTTTCCTGTTGACTGACATACCGTGGAAATACTGACATATTTAGTACAGTAGAAATGTTTCCACAAAGACATGGAAGTAATGCTAAAGCAACAAGAGTATAAACTGGTGTCCACTAAGTCTTGTGAAAAATTACCATATAAGCACACTGGACATTTTGTGGAAAGCGTTTTGCAAAATTCCAGAAATGGAAAGTACCATGGAAGAGACCTATGTCCAGGGTTTTTTGTTGTTGTTGTATTTGTTGTTTTGATTTCTTTTTGGCTTGGAATTACAGAGAATAGAGGTGCAGGTGAGCAGAGGGAGAGAGGAAGAGTATGGGAGAGAAAGGGAGGAGAGGAGAGGGAAGGGGAGGGGAGAAGAGAAGAGGGGATGGGAGGAGAGGAGAGGAGAGGCTGTTAAGATTGAGGATTCCAAACAGAAACATCTCATCACTGCAGTAGGGGAAGGCCAGGATAAGCCTCCAGGGGAAGACTTTGGAGCTTTTCCAATCCCCTTTCACTAGTCTTCATGTGATGGAGATTTGTTGAACATGACACCTGGCTGCTCTGCATTATGGATTTGAATGGAGAGACAAAAGTGAGGGCTAATTGTTTTCCATGCATTCGAGTTTAATTTGGTGCACTTTTAATTAGCGCTCTGATGGGACTGGGAATCACAGGCAGCTCCTGACAGCAGGTGACTGAGCTGGGGAAAGGGATTATCATAAAAGCCACCCAGGTCACACTGGCATCAACGTTGCAGTCGTGTAAGATATACACGGAAATGTCACCCTTGATAGCAGGAGTGACCCTTTCAAGATCAAAAGCACTCATCAGGGCTGCGATACATCACAGCTTAACCAACATATAAAATGAAACAAATCTAAGGACATAAACCAAGTCATACCTAAGAAAGAAAATGGCTAGCGTGCATCAAACAATTTTAAATACACCGAGACATACACTCGAAGCTTTATGTCTTTTAGCATCACCAGTTGTCCGTCCTGCACCACACTATTTTTGATACAGAAATTAAGGTGACTAGTGGTAAATGTTAGACCCAGGTTTCAAACACTTCTGTCTGACTCCTAAGTTTTTGTTGTCTTTATCTTATCATTTTCCACTCCAAATCCTGGCACAGTCTATCTATGTTCTCTGTCTTCCATAGTATTTGAAAAATTATATTTTTACTTCTGAAAAGAAAATCATAAGTGTACATTTGTTGTGTAAATCATCAGTGATCTGCATGTATACATATTAAATTTGTAGTAATTTATTTTGCAATCATATTTTTCATTACATTATTAAAGCATCTTTGCAGCCTTTTTGCTACAAAATATATCAGAGAAATATCACAGTAGATAATATAAAGCCCCTCTCTAGAACATTATTGTCTATGATGTGTGTTATATGAATGGATTTGTGAAAAACTTGTTGAAAATGTGCTGTCAAGCGCTTTTCTGTTCCCCAAATTAAAATAGCATTACCTAATATCAAGAAATATTCTCCACTAGAAAATCAATCAAGCATTACATATTTAAGTTTGCGATGTTTCAGTGTTCAACAGTTATATCAGTGTATAATTCACATATCATATAATTCAATAGTTCAATCAATCAAGAAGAATTATACAATCCTCTCTACAATCAATTTTGGAATATTTTCTTCATTTAAAAAAGTCATTTAATTGGAAGTTCTTATAGTATTATAACAATTCATAATCCATAATTGTACAATTACTGACACCATCATTTTCAAAACATTTCTTTTTTCTTGAACTCTTTGATATCAGTTTCTCTCTATCCCCACCCATCCTCACCCTACCACCCAAGCAATCTTTTTTTATATATTATATTATAAATATAAATTTTATATATTAAATTATATATTATATTATAAATAGCTATTATTACTATTAATCTTTTGCTCTCAAACTCCCCTACTATCCATTCAAGTAACTACTAATCCAGATTTCATATACAGAAAAACAGTAAGAAACAAACAAGACTTACAAGAATGATAAAGTAAGAGATTAAACACCTCACAGAAAAAGAAAGCAGAAAACATAATAAATGAGAGCAAATTGAAATGGATCATAAGGGTGATCAAATGATAGGGTGCTAAATTTAACTCTATCTACAACAATCTATTTCCCAATGCATTCCACATGTTAGCAAGGATATACAGATTCCTGGGTCCATATCAGAGGTGATTCACCAGGGGTTTAATTCCTCTTCACTTTTAATGATATAGTGCTTATTTATTTCAAATAAAATTTAAGGAAATCATGCATAACCCCAATAATGCTGAATGCAAGGATGAGCAGACCAAGTGGGATAATGTTTAGCTTTAAGCTGCCACACTGTTATTGGGAATTTTGTCTCCATCACCCTTTCAATAGTTTGGAGATACTTTCTACCCCTAAGGAGAATACAGTTCAGATGATTTCTTTCTCTTAATTCCAACCTTGAGTCCTGCTAACACTTTGTCTCCTAGCTCCTTACCCAGATCCCTTAACAAAGGCAGAGTGTAATAGTTTATTAGAAGGCAATCTTTGAGAAAACAATACCAAAATAAAAATAGAACTTGATCATCCACTCAAAAAACACCTCAGTGTATCCAGCTGCTTCACATTCAAAATTTTCTCTTCTCTCAAAAGCAATTAACGTATTTTACAATATTCTTTTCTTCTTTGGGCATGTGCATGTTCTAATGATTGAGTCACCAGAGTCTCTCCTCAGTCTTGCCTACAGTTTAATATATGCTTATTGAAATCTCAGAATATGTGCTGCCCCGTTCTCTCATTTTTCCTATAATGTAATTCATGAATAGTCCTAGGCCTTTGACTTGTGGAGTTTCCCACCCTCTGGCTCTTGTTGATTAGTACTCTTGGTACAGGTCAACGCCTCCCACCCACCCCATCCCGTGCAAATTGGCAGCTTGATACACAGTCCTGATTAGGTTCACGCTTCAGCCCCGGGGAAGCGGAGGTAATGCTGTATGCTTTCATCAGTAGGCATGTCATGTCTCCTTGTTTCTCTACTGGAGATTTAGCAGCTGTGGATGCTCAATGCCTGGATCCATTAACTCACTGGGATTTGCCAAATGTTGATATTCTAATTCTTTCATATCTATATTCATTTTAATAGTTGGAGTTCTGTTTTAAAGAGATGTTCATTTACTGTTTATTTACCCAGTGGTGCAGTGCATATGGGAAAGTAGGGTAAATATTTGATCTTTCTCCATTAAGCACGAGTGTTCTAGATTAAAGCAAAAAGGTGAGTCTTTATTATATTACAAATGGGACCAATTAGGTGTTGCTATTGTTGTTTTGTTTTGTTTAAAAACTCTTAAGGAACTCATAGATTTAAGCAAATATGCTAGTTAAGCAAATTTGAAACTACTGGATTCGCTATTCATTTTGAAGCTCAGATGTGTCTCCTTACAAAAACAAAACAAAACTAAAAATGTTCTTGCTGTTGAGTCCATTCAGACTCAACCACAAGCCTGGGTCATGGCTAGGCATATCTTTTTTACTCCTGGTAAAAACTTCATATATTAGGTCTTAAGGTTTTTCTTTGCTCTTTCTCTTTTACTTTAACTTTACCCCAGACCTCTTTGATTTTCCATCTTATTTTTGAGATCTTACAATTCTGATTTTCCCCTTATTTTCTGTGCTATATAGAGTAACTTTCATATATACATACACAAGAGGTAAGTCAAGAGGTATCTCTATACACAGAGACTGTATTAAACAAAACAATCTCAACATCGAAAACCACTGTTCTTCAACATACCTGTTTTCTATGGTGACATACTTCTGAGAGTGGCTTTTTAGCTCACTAACTCTTCTTCAAAAAACTGTCCACTCTTCTATCCAAACAACTATAAATGGGTAGTTTGGACATCCTTGAGGGACTCAATTATGTTTCATAAAGGTTCTGGGAAAAGAAGAAATTGGAAAGGGCAAGATCAGGGATGTAGGGTGCATGGGGTCAGTTTTCCTAAGAAACTTCTTGTTTGTCAGCCTTGACTTTCTCAGAGAATGAGCAGGTGCATTGCTCTAAGGAAAAATTTGTTTTTGCTTTTTCTTAGCACAATTTACCTAGTCGTTTTCTCATCAATTCAGTTTTCTATTTTCCTAAAACTTATATATAGTAAACCTCTATTATTACTCTGGCTCATTTGGGAAAATCTATGCAGCTTACCTCTTTGGGAAACCCACTCCCAAAACAAACAAACAAACAAACAAACAAAAAACAGACACCAAAACCTTCTAAACTAAGCTCTGTGCCTTGAATTGCACTGGTTCAGCAAATCACCTCAGAAGGCATTGTTATGAGGAGACCTGTGCCTTAAGTCACTGAAGAGAGCTCATTCTTTTAAGAGAACTTTCCCACAACCCTAAACTGATCATAGAGATGTGTTTATGTATATTTTGTTTGGAATAAGCCAATGAATTTAAGAACTGCAACTTTTAATGGCAATATTTTTTATTTACTCTCATATACATAGATAGATTGATTTTGTATTGTTATGTACTGCTGAGTCCATTCCAACTCAAGTAGCCCTATTTACAACAGATTCAGTCTTTATTGTCCTCATAGTTGTTTGCATATTTGTGTCCATTGTCACATCCACTCTGTTAATGTATTTCACAGACCCTGTACTTCTGTTGTCCTTTTTCAGATACTGGTTCCTTCTGATAATTGTAGTGAGACAAAGTCACATCACTTCTAAGAAATATACTTCTGAATAAACTTCTTTAAAGGCAGATTTGTGTGTTCTTCTGAAAGTTTTTAATATATGTGTGTATATGTGTATGTGTGTGTGTGTGTATATGTGTATATATATAGTCTTTTTCCCTAAGACAGTTTACAGTTTACAATTTTGCTTTGTCCCTGAGCATGTCTTTCTGAAATGATTGTTGTTGATCAATGGGGTGTTCAGGCTCCTTTTTCTCTTTCTGTCATGTAATAACTTTGTATGGCATATTCATACCTATCAGTTGTTTATTCCTAGATGAAATTAGTTTTACTGAATGTTAAATGGAGGTATGATTTAGTATAACATTTTGAATTTTTCAACTGTTATTACCATGTAATATTAAAAAATGCAATGTCTTGCTTTCAGAGATGTTCTGACTTTGATCGCATCTCCTAACTTTATCTGAAAAGTAGCTTTCTTTTTCCCCTCTTACGTCTTGTAGAGTTGTGATTCCATTACTAGCATCTTTAGAGGGAGACCTTGTTCTAGAAGGGAGCCCTGGTGAACAGTTCATTGTAGATTGCCTGCTCAAGCCCAAGCAGTCTTCGTCATGAATCTCTTGTCTTTGTGTGTAAATCTCCATAACTGGTGGTATTATCTAGACTGGCTGTGTTGCTAGTATGAGTGGCTTCAAAAGTGTTGTGCAAGAATTCTGTTCTTAAAAAATTTAATTCTGTTCTCTTTTAAACTCCACTTCCTAAGGAGTGTTTGACGAGGCCCTTACCTGTTACCTGTTTGGGGATATAACCTATTCAGATTCCCGGCTGCTTGCTTTGTTCTGTCACACAGATATTATCCTCATGTAGGCATGCTGAATGCTGACAATTTGCTCTTGCTTGTATGTTAATGTTCCTGGGTTAGAATTTAGCACTAAGTTTTGGTTTGAGTGTATGTATGTAGTTCACTAGTCCAAAGTCCTTTCTTCTCTTTTTGTTGACTATGATCGAGGACCTTCTGTTGTGGAGGTTTTGCATCCACCCTGTACATGTCTTCAGATTTCTTCACTCGACTTCATTTCAGTAAAATATTATCTTAAGTGTCATCTTCTGCAAGAGGTCCTCTCAATATCTCCAAAATAAGTATCAATAAATCACTGATATTATATCTCCTACATTAATTATTTATTTGTTACTTACTGCTAATGAGTATTAAAAGAAGACCCTGACCATTATAAGGCTTGCATACAAGATATATAAGGATAAAGGTGACAATAAGGATAATGATGATGATGATAATGAAGATGATATTGATTAGAGAAGCTAGTTTATGAAGTTCATACCATCTTCTGGTTCTTATTGAATTCTTATTATGTGAAAAGTACATTTTTGCTCCCACCTCTCCTTGCTAACCAGCTATGTTTTAAATATGGCCATTTTCATATTGCACCCACTTCTGTTATAACTCTTGATACCCAAATCACCCATGTCTTCTTGCCTGGAAGTTCACATTTAATCTGCATAATATAGCTATCTGCCAGAAAAAATCAGCTAAAGCACTGATTTCCACCAAGTTGTTCAAAATGAAACATATTCAATGTCTGTGAATTCTCGACTTAAAAATATGGTCTCATAAGTTTGGACTTTGTAAATCCAGGCTTATTTGGTATAAAAGGGTGCCTACCTAGTGATATAGCACACAAATTTGGCTGCTCTGTAATAAAAAGGGTATTAACTGCTAAGCAGGAATAGTGGGAGCCACCATACCCTCAGCTCTTCCAATCTGACTTTGAACCTAGTAAAGGGAGGACATTTGTTGGTCGCAGGAGCAGCACTATCATTAGTAGCACTAAGTTTTGGTTTGAGTGTATGTAGTTCACTAGTCCAAAGTCCAGGTGCAGAAATAGAAGCAGTAGTAATATGGATTTTCTGCTTCCTATAGTACCCGTGTAGCATCTCTTGCCTCATTTGTACTCCACAATATGTCTATGAGTGAGTAATATGTCATTCCTAATGAATAGATGGAAACATGGGACTTCAGATGATTAAATGACTTGCTCAAGGTCGTATTGCAATTAATTCATTTTTTGGATCTAATATCAAGCCTTATAAAATTTTGAAACATTTTCTGTTAAGTATTGTGCATTATTGCTTCAGAAACCTAAATATCTAAAGTCAGGACTAATCAGGAGAGCAGATAATTCATACCATTTTATAGATGGGAGAATTGACATCCATTGGAATGAATAGTTTTTCCACTGGCCATCTGTGCATTGGTACTGGTTTTACTGTTACGTGAACATGCACGAGGTGTTTTAGAGTGTCTAATTCTGTATCACATTTCTCTCCCACAATATTTTACGCTTTTCAAATTTAAAAATTGTGTTAAAAATCAAAGAAATAAAAAACAATGATTCATAGCTAATTTTGAAAACTATTCCCCAAATGCCTGAATTCAAGCTATTGATGTGGTAATGCTGAACATAGAGTGGTAAGTGGACTTAGCCAGTTGGAATAAGCAATATGGACACTTCTCTTCCAGTTCCTCTATCTCTTCTATGACAAACTTATATTCTTAGAATGTAAAAATAAATTAATTTTTATATTTTATAAAATTCATAATATCCATACTGAAATACATATAAAATACATGATGGCCATACTGAAATGGGAACACCCAGCTACAGGTGCACTTATAATGAGAGTTTTCCATTTCGTAGAAGTCATATAAATTTTAATACCAATATGGGGATCAGTATTTACATATGATATCCTCACTATATGACCTCAAATAAGTTTTATACTTTCCCTAAGTGACATTTCAAAAAAATGAGTTGAACTTAAATAGTTAAATGTATCTTTTTGCATTATAATCTATGAGTTTGGCTTTATACATTTTTTTTTTTCCTAGGTACAGATTTTGAAGATATTTGACTTTTAAAATAAATAATCTAGGCTGTTTTGTAATCTAATATTGACTTGTTAGTGTAATCATGATCTAAGCTAACATGTACAATGACACATTTAAAATGTAAAAAGAAGTTTATAAGAATATCAAAGCACCTTATCTGTTTTTGGTTTGTTTGAGAATAACTTGTATGTTACAAAAGAATCCAAATCCATTGTAGTGTTCCTTTTCCTTCTTTTATAGGCATCCAGACCACAGGGATCTGATGGGTAAGGAATCAGGAGGGCTTTTTAAGTGGTGACTCTTGTGTCTTTTTTTGTTTTTGGATTAAAATATAACTGTATTTGTACATTTTGTTTATTTGATTTTGGATATAACACATATAAACCCACATCCTAGGCATGTGCACATCTATTTTTTATTTTGTCAAATAAAATCATTAATATTATCCCTTTATCCCCTCCTTATACGTGGTTCTCTTTTAATCCCCTTTCCTTTCCTCCCTCCAATTTCCTGTCCATTTCTTCCCTTCCTAGAAGCTTCCTCCTCCTCTCTAGGCTCCTTGGCTAAGCATAGTCTTTAAAGTCTCATCCTTGATTCTGAAATCCACTCTCTCTTTCCCTAATTTTCCTTTATAATAAAGACATTATTAAATATGTATTTTTATATTGACTAACTTTGTTAAGCACATTTAAAAAAATTTTTTCCATGTCTAAATGTGTTTACAAGACACATGCATTACTTGTTAAGAATGGATACTATGCCATTGCTTGAAAGTACCAGCATTTGTTTATTCATTCTTCTGTAATCAAAAGTTTGATTTTTTCATCTTTTTGTAATTATAGAGATTGCTGCAATAAACATTTAAGTGTGCATTTGTCTGTTTATGTTTTATTCTTTAGTTCTTTAGGGAATATGCCAAGAAGTGATATAACTGGATCATAAGGTATTTGTATTTGCATTTTTTATGGAATCACCATACTGATTTTCACTCAGATTGTATAATTCTACAGGCACACAAGCAATGTATGAGTACTCCAATCTCTCCACATCCTCTCTAATATAACACTTTATCTTTAATAAGGGAGACTTGAATAGATATTCTTTGTTAAGGTCTTGAACTAGGATTATTAGTTGCTCTAATAAAACAAAATTTACATTCTATAGTGAATTACAATATTAAAAATAGAAAATACATGATATTGAGCCATTTATTATGATGATAATAAACATATAAATTCAATATAAGCCTAGATTTCTGGAGGAGTAAGTAGAAATTTAGGATGGACTGAGAGATAAAAGAACTGCACGCATCATTCAATGATCTTGGATAGGCCATACCTCTGCTTGTATATCAAAGTCCCCCACTGTAAAATAATGAGTTAGTTTAGATAGCCTCTAATCTACCTTCTAACTCTAAGCACTAATTGTCTAATGATCAATATTAAGCTATTAGACTTTCTTTCAATGTCAAGGTAAGAAATAGTTTTAGCAAGATATTTCATGTCCAACAAATTATAACATATTGACAATACTATCTTCCAGCTCATCTTAAATCTTGCCCTAGATATATATCCACTAACCCTTATGTTCCTAGGGACTATCTACTTTCTGGCATTGTTCTTGCACTGAGTCTTATAACAAGGAAGCCTTTTATTTTCTATTGTAAAAAATCTATTTAGAGGTTAAGAAGAGAGATGGCTTTCCATGCCATGATTTAGTATCCCAAAGGAATTTTCTTGAAATTAAAAGTTTCAAGTAACTTTTGAAATGTATAATTATCTCTGGAATTATAGTTCCACACAAGTCATCTCTGGTATTATAGTTCCACACAAGTTTCAAGTGTTAAAGGCAGCCTCTTCATTATCAAACCAAAAGTACAATTACTTCCAGAGAGCTCACTGTGCCTCATAACACCCTATAGGATAGGGTAGAATTGCCCTTATGCATTTCCTAGACTGTCCATCTCTATGGAAATCCCAAGTCTCCCCTTTCTCCCATGGAGCTGCCAGTGTTTTTAAGCAGTCAACCTTGCACTAAGAAACCAGTGTGCAACTTGTCTGGTGTAGGAACAGGTCTGGCATGCAGGGGGGTGAGGGAGATGGATGGTGCTGATCTATTTCTTTATTGTCTTTATACAGCTTATATAGGGAACATAAGCCAATTAATTGTTACCACACTTACTTCCTTGTTTTTTAGAGCCTAGCCTGATGAAGGTCATGTAACCACTCTCTGAGGAAGTGGCAGACTTTGCCGTGGACTAGAGCAAGAAGAGGAATATGGAAGTTTATAGAGCTGATTAGTCCCAGGGCCCTTTTGTCTCACCAGTATGCTGGGAACCGTTCTGTCAAAGAGACGGTCTGTGGTTTCGCAGACCTGCTCCAAAAGCCTCAGCAGCATTCTGCACTTTCTACACCATTCCTTTTTCATGCATTCTAGTTCCACAGGCATTATCCCCACAACCTGGTGCTTAAGAAATGATCAGTATATTTTTAAAATAAATGCAATGAATTTATCTGTCTTTTATTATGCATGAAGATACTATTCTTTAAAATTTTATACATTTTTGTTAAATTTTAGAGTTTTTGTATATATTTTTTGGAAGGTGAGCATTTAAAAATTTTATGGCATTCAATTAACACATCACACAATTCAATGGTTCCTTCATAACAAAAGGGACTCTACAGTCACGGTCATAATCAATTTTACAGCTTTTTTCTTCCTTTCCTTGAACATTGGTATGAATTTCCTACTTACTACTTCCTCCCTCTCCATGTCCCATATTTTCACCAATCCAATCACTATCTTCATATTTCCATCAAGCTCAGTTTCCTTATACACATAACTATACAAAACTGTGACAGGAACCACACAAGTATCCATGAACAATGACCATTCAAAACTGAGACAGAGAACTCAATCTAAGAGACCACAGACAATGTTGAAGGGTAGAGTAAATTCATTCTGGGTCCACAGGGGTATTGCATTACTAGTCGTTACAATTTAGCCTGAGTATAGTTACAAATATCCCCTTTACAATGCTCACCCTCAGATTCTAGGCCCTTTCTAGCCAGTGTGAATTGGGGACCATTGGAAGATCAATTGGTGCAGTGACACTCTAAATAGATTTTGAATTACTATTATCACTCATAGTTTTCTGTAATCTGAGTGTTAAGGATTTGGGTACTGGTAATCTTCCCTTTTCCAGCATTGGATTTTATTATCACCTATCTTTCGATCACACAGGTTGGTATGCTTCTTCCATGTGAGCTTAGTTGACTCTGTTTAGATGGCTGCTTGCTTTGAGACATGCTTTTAAGATTGCAGACACTATTCATGATAGCTGTGTGATATCTTCTTCACTGTATTTAGCTTGACACTTATGTCTGCAGTGATATATTCCTCGCAGACAGTTCCAGGTAGAGCTGTACCAGAAGAACTAATTGTTCGTGTATTCAGGCTACTATTAAAGTGATTGTTCAAAACTTATTCTTATAAGTGTTATTTCTTTAAGTCCCTAGTCCGACTTTTGGGGGCAGCATTTTCATCTTATTACAGTACATTCAAAATCATCCATCCAAGGTTTGCAGCAAGCAACACAATTGCTAGGGTTATTATTTTGGTCAATATTGAGTTAAGGGTTTCACATGTTTCAGACTCCATTACCAGTGTAGTTAGCTTATATTTCTCCCAGAGGTGGGATTCAGACTACTAGTTACACATGTCATGGGGAATTGAGAGATACAAATACTTTCAAGAACTCTTCTTTAGGGCAGCCGAGCTCTGTCTAATAGACTAACCTTTGTCACATAAAGGTAGAAAGAAAGTAAAATGAGCAAATATATCTTGGTTCCATGTGATTGATTCATTGAGTATCCTCAGAGCTAAAAGTCCAAACTTAACCAGAGATTCATGAACAGATTTTCCTTGAACTTTCAACCAAAGTCCAGTCCACTTACTGGAAATTACTATTTATTTCCAGTAAGTGTGACCTGAGGAGAGTGTCATCTCTTTGAGAGGATCAGGGTCTATTGTGTCAGTTGTCTATCTTATATTACCAGGGCCACCTAGGTTGATCAAGAGTCAGGTCATGATCGCCCAGTTAGAGCTTCTACAAGCTAGGTTAAGCATTTTCCCCAGTGTCTGGGTGCTCCACAGGGACCATCAACCATCTGAAGTGTTTGCTTCCCCACATGTGTACATGAAACCACTTCCACTTGACCTGAATTCTCAGTCAAATTGACTGATTTTTATTATAGGAATGCCTGCTAATTTGAGGTGATTAATGAATTTGCTTTGTTGTTAATTTTACTTCTCAAAAGAATTACCATACATCATACCTAAGATTGTAAAAGAAAAGGTGGGGATAGAATATATAATCCATGTACTCTAACATGATTGTGGTAAAATTTAAGAAATACAATTGAAATTAGATTTTCCATACTCTAAATAACAGGATAAATATAATTTCTGTAGTGTGTGGTTATATATGTTCTCCTGTGAGAATGTTTTCATTTTCTTCCTCTGCTTGCTATATTACCCTGGCTTGACAATGGTCAGGAATTAGTAGCTAAAAATAGTTTGAAACACTGATTGCATTGCTGAACTACTAACTGGATTTTAGAAGCTCAACACCCTGAAAGAAGAAAATTAAAAAAATTTCCATCAGGGTGCAATCGCTTAGACCAGCTGAGCTCCAAAGATGTAAATCCAAGTATGAAATCTATCCAAGCAACACCAGGGAGGAAATCAAAACACTGCAAGCAGAGAGCATGGAGAATTTACCTTGAATGGTCTTTTATTCAGGGTTGAGAGGCTGTGTGCCTGTGTGTGCATGCACAAGTTGGTAATTTTCCTAACTCCATATATTGTTTTTATAGTTCCTTGAAAGAAAGATTCTGCTATAGAGAACGGAAAATGCACTTTGAGAGATTTATTCTGAATTAGGATTGGTGACTTCATAATTACTTTTCAGGCATTGAAATTGGTTGCTCTTATAGAAGAGCAGGAACTCTATGAGTGATTATGTCTATAAATCAGTGAAGAGAGTTTTGGTAATATAGAGGGAAAAAAGAATGTTTATATGTTTGTGCCTTTAAATCCTGGATCACAATGTAATCTTACCTCATTAATTCATAAACTAAGTTAATAAAAGACTAAAGATGAATGATTTTCCTCAAATCTATTCCCTAGGAGTTAAGGACTCTTCATATGCTAGCTTGCCTGTGCATTCTTTTGCTCCTACTGAATGTAGCTGCTAGCATTACTTTGGGGAGGTTTCATTTGCTTTTTTGCAGTCATTGGAAGCATATTCTGGATTTTGCAGAACATCTAGTGTGAACAGGCATGTGTCCTTGCCATTTGGGCCCTGTTGGAGAGTTACCCGAGGCAAAGCTTTATCTTTTCTCAATCACTTTACCATCTTAAAATTAAATAACTTGGATTAGGTTAGCTGTTCTAAGTATTGTTCTGAAGACAGACCTATCAAAACCACCTATTAAAATACAAAAGTCACTAAATGTAATGGAGTAGGTATCCCAGATTGATTCCTGGAATAGAAAAAGAAACATCACGGGGAACTTATGAGATTCCAAATAATTCCACGTAGTAAATATGAAGTCATAAGTTTAACTTTTTATTTTTAAAAACATGTCATGGCTATGTCAGATGTAGAAGTTGCTAGATTATGAATATAAGAGTTGGAGTAATTTATGCAATTTTCATGAATATCCAAAATGACTAAAATATTAGATATTTATTTTAAAATATAGAATTCATATTCCTATGGCAAAATGGGTGGAATGATAAGAATACATACATGACAAAAAATTCTTTATAACCATAAAGTGCAGCCAGATACAGGGCTTATGGGACTAAAATTAGCTTCCCAACATTTACAATGGTATTAGTTCACAAATAATTTGGATCAGAGCTTTGGATTATCTATGCCATTGATTATCAATATTGATTTTGCATTGCAAGCACTAGGAAGGAATTTTCAAACCTCAGATTCCATGCTTCCTTTGAGCAGCAAATGAGAATCCCAGGGAGTAAGGCTTTACGCTATATAACATACATAATTATATATGTATAATTGTATATACATATCATTATGATGTACAACCAAAATTGAAAATTAATGAACTATATATTTTAATCAAGGGAGGAAAAGTAAGGCTCATACAATCAATTACTTCTGTAATAGCAATAACTATGAGTATAAATGCACCTATATAGAGCTGCATTTAGAAATTTTGTCAAGTGTAGTTCATCTTTACTCTTCCTAAGTCTCCTGAATTCTCTAGTATGCCATAGAAACATTTCTATCACTGGTAGTTTGGGACATAGAAACATTTCTATCACTGGTAGTTTGGGACATAGAAATATTTCTATCACTGATAGTTTGGGAAATCCACCATCTTCATCATCACTCTTGACATTTCTATGAATTGAGAAGGGGTGGAAAAGAGAAGGAAAGTTAGGATAAACTAAACTCTTTTTCTTTCTTTTTTTTGGGAGGGAGAGGTGCAGTTTAGGATGAACTTGTATGTCACTAAATCCTTCAAGTTCATTTCACTGTGACTTTTCCTCTCTTTTATTTTTTAAATCACACAAATCACTATTGAGGCTTGAAGGATAGGGCATCTGATAGATGTTGTTGTTTTTAAAGTAACATTCTGTATATACTACATATCCCACCACAAGAAGTGATATTCACAACAATAATCTGTTAAACGGTACAATTTTTGAATCTCACTCCCCCACCCCATCCCAGCCCTCGCTTTTCCCGGTTTCCACCCATCATCCCTGCCAGTTTCTTTAAGGACAAGTCTAAGTCATCTTTCTCGTCTAAAAGTCAAGATTAGAGAATTTTGTCATCTAGAAAAGTAATCACACTTGATGAAAGAAGGGGTCCCTCCCCACTCCCCGTGCATATACTTATAGGGCTAGTATTAGGACAGCAGATGGACACTGGACCTCAACTTCCTCAGTGCAAGAATATTTTATTCTATTAAATTGGCATCTCCCCAACACGATCACTGAAAACAGATTTGTGCATAAGCAAATGTGGTGGAGAAAGCTAATGTGCCTGGCTATCAAAAGATATAACATCTGTGGTCTTAAAGGCTTGAAAGTAAACAAGCGGCCATCCAGCTCAGAAGCAACAAAGCCCACATGGATGAAGCCCACCAGCATGTGAGACCAAGAGGTGTCAAAGAACTAATTGTCAGGTTTCAAGAAATAATAATCCTAGCATTATAAGTTCACTTTCCTGGTATGATTGCTGACGACAAATATGTGCATAAGCAAATGTCGTTAAGAAAGCTGATAGTGCCTGGCTATCAAAAGATGTAGTGTCTGTGGTCTTAAAGACTTGAAAGTAAACAAGTGGTCATCTAGCTCAGAAGCAAGTTCACGTAGAAGAAGCACACCAGCCTGTGCGACCACGAGATGTCAAAGGGATCTGGTATCAAGCAACAAAGAACTGAAAATTATATCATTATAAATGAGGGGGTGTGCAAGATTGGTGACCCAAAGCCCATCAAAAATGATGTGATATCCTCTTACAGAGGGATTGCAGTGAGGAGATGAGCCAGTCAAGGCAGAGTGTGATAACAATGAAATGTGCAACTTTCCTCTGGTTTTTAAATGCTTTCTCCCACCACCATGATCCCAATTCTACCTGACGGATCCAGCTAGACCAGGAGATAGACACTGGGGTCGGAAACATGGGGAATTTAGGATAGATGATCCTTTGGGACTAGCGAGGAGGGGTGGTGATACAGGGAGGGTGGAGGGATGGTGGAGTAGAAAGAGGGAACTAATTTCAGGGATCTACATATGATCTCCTCTCTGGGGTGCAGACAACTGGGGGGGGGGGTAAAGGGATATATTGGACGGATATATTGGACAGTGTATAATATGAAAAGGTAATAACAATTTTTTAAATTATTAGAGGTAAATGAGGGAGAAGGAGGAAGGAAGGGAAATATGGTGTGCTGGAATTAAAAAAAAAAGTAGAGGAAAGGGGTAAAGAGGAGCTATACCAAGGGCTCAAGTAGAAAATACTTGGAAATGAATATGGCAAAATGTGTACAAATATGCTCGATACAAATGATGTACTGAATGTTTTAAGAGCTATAAGAGCCCCCAATAAAATCAATATTTAAAAAACAAAGAAGGGATCCACCTTCTTTGTGTGTATGTGACAATAATGTAGATGAGAAGGCAGAGTGACTGAAGGAGGCTCATTCAATCCTGTTACATGCTTTCATTTACTCTCTCTTTGTTCAGATATACAAATAGGACTTACCCAGTACAGTGATCTGTGTCTCTGAATAAAATGTGGTTGTTTCCAAGACTACAACATTCTATTCAGTGCTATGCAATTAAACAATTTTATTTTGATGAATGGTTGCTCCCTGAACTTTCATATGCACCAAAATGTCTCATAAGGTAACAGAAAGGAAGGAGTACATGTGCTCCCAAAGAATCAGGTCAAATGAAACCTCCCCCTGAGCTCTATGGTCTTTGCAATAACTGGGGATGTTAGTCATTATTTTGCAGAGATATTGCCTAATTTAGGACCTCTGGTGGGACAGTACATAAACTTCCAAATGCTAAGTCAGTGGTTCAAACCCATCACCCATCCCATAGGAGAAGCATGCAGATGCCTTCTTCCTAAAAGATTTGCAGGCTTGGAAACCCTATGATTCATTCCTATTCTGCCCTACAAAGTCACTTTGAGTCAAATGGACCCTAGCGTACCTGACGTATATGTATTTTTTCTTAATCTGCTCTGTATGGCATATAGGAAAGAATCTCCATCACCATTAATATACCCTCAGTCATAATCCATGTTTGTATATTTCTTGCTACATTTATATCTGCATTCAATGCTGCTTAAGTGATAACCTTGATGAAATATATAATATCTTCAGAAAGGCTTCAAATCAGGAGATCAGATTCTGATTCAGCATATCTGGGTTGGAAATACAAATACTCCGAGGTGGAGGCAGGCGATGAGCGATGAAGATTCTGATCTGAAATTCTGATTTGGACAGCACTTCATACTTAGGTCTGCCAACACCAAGGTTGATGGTTTAAACGCAGGAGGTCGTCCTCAGGAGAATGACGAGGTTTTCTACTTCCTGGAAATATTTACAGTCTCAGAAAACCACTCTTTAGCATCTTAGGAATCCAAATCCACTCAATGATGGCAAGACACCAGTGGACTACAATATATAAATGCATATGAACATGGGAGTTCACTCTTACTTTATGTGGCATGCCATTTTAGAAATGGAAAAGATCATGCGTTCTTGAGACGTTACATACCTTTCATAAACAGCATTTATGGGAGAGTCACCTAACTTGCCAGCCCTTATTAGTTAAATGCCAAGACTCCATTCAGGATAGGATCTCAAATAATTTAAGAACAGATTATAATAATTTATTCATCCATGAATGAAAAGATACCTTCTATATGCCAAACCCTGTTATGTATTCAGGATACAGTCATAAGTAAGACAGACTTAAACCATGTCAGCATGAAACTAGCAACTATTCATTGATGAGGTAAGCCTAAAGTCAATGGTCCAGCTTATGCTGAAGCAAAACTTTTTAATTCCAATATTATGAGGAATTTTAAAAAGATTGGGTTAACTCCTATCAGTAACACTACTAACACTTGCAACCCTTATCATCAGTATTGTCAGTATCACTTACTGACAATATTGGTGGCAGAACTGAAGCTAATTTAAGGATCAAGTCCATCCTCTTTAGCAGAAGCTAAATTCTATTTTAAAGCTGATTGTTAAAATGATCAGGAATAATAGTTGTTAGCTCTATTCTCATCTTCATAAGTGAGTACCACTTTGGTTCACAGAAAGAAAGTCTTTCTCTACTTAGTCTTATTTTCCCTTGGACAAAAGTTCACACTTAACTAGAAATGTCACCAATTTATGATTGTTGTCTTGCCACAAAATGTGTACAAGAGTTCTATAACATTAGATGTTGTGGACAGTTTAGTCTTTATTGTTATTATATTAGTTGATTGTTTATGTGGCATAGTAGAAAGATGGTGAGGATAAGTGGGATGAGTGTGATTTTTCTTGGGTCTATGAGCCCCAATTCTAAGACAGCTAATCCCCTTTTCTTGAATTTATGGACCCCAACTTCAGGACACATAAGGATCACGACCCATGTGAACTATAGAGTCAGCATTCCATAACACCACTAGCGTCAGACTTAGTGATTATACTACTGGCTTCTGGAAGCGCATACCTCAGATTTCTATCTCTTCTGCACAGTGCTCCCTATTCTCACTTTCCCATAGATTAGAGGCAGAAGGTTTGTGTGAATCTCCTTTATCTTTAATAACCCTAAAATAGGGTTAGTTATTTTTTCTGTCCATAGTTTATTTTTTTTCTGAAGAAGAATAGTTATGTAAAGAACCTATTCTTATAAGTTCTTAAAAGAAGAATCAAGATGGGGCTTTATAAGATATAATTTTAAGTTGACTATAAAAGATGTGATCTTGCAAAATAAGATGTCACCTTTTAAGATATCAACAACTCCAAAATCAAAATCCAAGGTTTAATAAGTGCTCTGTGCTTCTGAGATTATCATTGCATAGCAACAATTTTAAAGGAGCTCATTCAACAGGTAGGTTAGTAGGGTAAAAATACAGATTTTGATAAATTAGAAAATGCTTCAGCATATAGTTTAAAGTCTTTGGGTTAAAGTCAAATATTTTTTCTGGGGTGGATGCTTTAACTACTTAAAGACTTCAGCATGTCACATGTGTGCAATTTGCCACATTCAAATTGCCTTCTAAGTATAAGTATATGTACAGCAGCTTGTGTGTCTCTTAATCTTATATAAAAAGAAAACAAATGCAAAGTTAAAAAATATCAATGATCATAATCGTGTATTAGGCTGTGGTTTCCATTTTTGCTGCTCAAATTCTTAAGTGTTCTGATTTACAGTTGTACTTTAACTCTCCACATCTACTTTCTTTTCTGTATACAACTCAATAGACGATTCTGGGAGTTGGCTCGAATTATCCAAATAATTTAAGAGTGAAGCTAAGGATATACAATTTATGAGCCATAATGGAATCCTCCATGTTTTGGTAAAATTTTCCAATAAGTGCTTGAGGTCGTATGCCTCTATATAAACACCAAAAGCAGAAAGAAAACACAACCTAGGTTAGGATATAGGGCATATTCTTGATCAAAATATTGGATCTAATTCTTACTGAGACTGGATTAAGAATAATAGGGTGGAGTCTTCAAGAGATACTAAGTAGCAATAAAGTCTGTTTACCCAGCTGAGTCAGTGGCATAACAGATCAGAGCGCCCTGGAGATCAATGAGCATATGGTTTAATCAACACCCTTGGAGATATGGCACACGAATAGACCCTGCACAGCTGGTATGTGCAGCACCACGCTGAGATGGAGCAAAGTAATCATCCTGCACACCACTTGGCTCTTCCAGCACCATTTTATATGAATGCCTTTCTGGACCAGTGGGACTCAGAGGACCACAATCTTAGGTGGGACTCAGGGATGGTACCTGTGGCAAGTGCCTTCAGGAACTCAGAGAGGGTGTCATCAATGCCAGGGATGGCATCATTCTGAAAGGCCAGCTTGTATTACAAATAGTGTTGGGTTAGATCCTGAAAAACGAGGATGATTTGCATTTTAG
Organism: Nesogale talazaci; assembly: GCA_004026705.1. NCBI lineage: Eukaryota > Metazoa > Chordata > Mammalia > Afrosoricida > Tenrecidae > Nesogale > Nesogale talazaci. The sequence goes on along the minus strand of PVJH01002431.1, from coordinate 122,086 downwards.
CCCAACTCTCAGCTTTTCACCAGTCTCCTGGAACCTTATTTTTTGGGGGGTTTGGGGGGAGTCATCACAGCCTCTGGTGGTCGTGAGAACTATCCAGCGCTGCTCCTGAGAGCCACTGCTGCATTTGAACCGCCAAGCCCGCAGGACACAGTCTCGCACTCAACCACTTACGCCACCGGGGGCTCAGCCTCTGGAACCTTATTTTTTAAGAAAATTAAATTAATAATTTTCTGTCCTTGTCTGGCTTTTGTTCTTGTTTTGACAAGTACAAAAAAAAAAAAAACCCTCAACATTCTGTCCACTTTGTTTCAAGGCTAAACTCCAACCTTCTCCTCTATGTGATCTTTAGGAGGAAAGGATATGTGTTTGTTTTCTTCAATATAGTAGCTCAGAAATACGATGAAGATATGTATGAAATGAATGAATGAATGATTGAAATGCACAAAATAAATAAATGAAAATATTGTAAGCACTTGCTTTATGGTGTCAAAATATAATTTCAGTATGAAAACGCATAGTTTGAGGACACACCTACTCTGTAGCTGATAGAAATTACTTAACCTGAAGATATAAGCCTTATATAAAGGTGTATTATGTAAGCAACCCTGGTTTGAAATGTCTAAGTGATTCAACAATAATGAACGGCTATATGTGAAGACCCGCCCCACACTTTTTAAAAGGCCTTGCTACCATAAAGAATACAGTTTAGGAAAACCTATGGGGCAAGTCTGCATTCATCTGGGTGTGCTATGGTGTGGAAGGGGGCCCTGATACTCAAATGCTAACCTAAATGTTGTGAATTCAAACCTGCACCTCCCTGGGCATGGTGTTGGGGCAATGGCAGTGAGATTCTGTTAAGATTTGCAAACTCAGAAGCCTTCCCTGGCAGTTTTGATCAGTAAGCGTAAGGACTGAAATGTATGAGTTGGAATTGACTCATAATAACTAACCACAGGTTTTTTTTTTATAGCAAATTAGCACAGTTTAATGGTTTAAAAGGACCCCAAGGCACAGTAGTTAAAGCACTCAACTACTAGACAAAACAAAACAAAACAAACATCCTGGCAGTTCAAACCCTCCAGCTATTCCATGAGAGAAAGATAGGATAGTCTAAGGACGTGAAACTTTTCAATCTTCGTGGATGAATTCTGCTCTAGGAGTTGGAACTGACTGAGTGGCAACAAGTTTGAGTTTCATTTGTTGAGTAGCTTATATGAACACTGGCCTGATGTCAATGATGTTGTGACCCTGTAGCTAATTGCGCATTTGAGAGTTTGAATTCAGCAGAACTTCCTCTGAAGAAAGTTCAGGCAGTCTACTTCCAAAAACTTGAGCCAGTGAAAATCTTGTGCAGAAAATAGTCGTCTGCCTTGGTAAACTCAGAATCACCATGTGTGAACATTCCCTTAAAAAATTTTTTTGTTAATAAATTGGTTTAACTTTATTCTTTTATATTTAAATTCAGATAGTCAGTGACTTGAAATAATTCTTAGTTAAAATCAATCTGTCCATGAGTTCCCTTTCTGGGGATTTCCAAGGGCCTTTTCCACTTACTAGAGAATGCCCGCACTCTTCGGCTGGTGGCTATATTTCAACTTCAGGCACCGATGTTCTGGTCAAGTCATTTTCTCCATGCCAAACTCTCATTATGGCACTCTCGCACTCTTTCTCATTTAATGACTCTTGTAACTACTTTGGGGCCCCATGATGAATCCAGGATAATCCTTTTAAAGCCACTCTGTTGCAATCTTGTTTTCCTGGAAAGTTCAATCCTCTTTTGCCATAATGTGTAACATATTCACAGGATAAGATCGCAACAGTCTCTGGAGGAAGAAGAACATTAGTCCACTTGCCACAGTCCCAGAATGATAACCAAAATCCTCATACATTCATATGAGAGAAAAAAAAACACCTTGATCATAAGAATTCTTAATGGAATGTGTCTCATTAGTGAAGCTTATTGCCATTTCTTCAGGGTACCCTCAAATGCCATGTCCCTTGTGATTTTTCTGTGCTTGTCTTTGTGGCCACTTGCACTTCCTCCTTGGATTTCTGTGGAATTACATTTCTATGGTGTGTGACAGTAAGTCTTCAGAATGGTTATGCATGCTTCACGTATTATTCTTTTGGAGAGGACCCTTCTTCAAAACACAATCGACTGTAGAACTCATTTTAAGAGGCAATATCCACATATAGGACACTGCCCTAGGCACTAATCCTAGGAACTTCAGTCTGTACATATATTTATGGTATTTTTTCATAAAAATTAAGTACAAGCATATTCCTGGCACACAGGGCTACTCAACAGGATGATTCCCCTTCCCATCATGTGCATGTAATCAATGCATAAATATCTGAATGCAGGACTACTCTAGGGCAAAGAGTAGACACCTATACATGTGAACGTGGAGAAGATAGGCAACCAGCCTACCACGTACATCGCTGTGCTCAGGGCAAAGGGCCAAAGTGTCTGTCCACAAGAAATAGGTGTTCAGTTAAGGATGCCTTCTTGCTGAAGGTGATAGAAATGGTTATCAGTCCTCCAGTTCAGTCCCTATTCCTAAATCATTCATCCTCATATGTAAAATGAACCTTGACAAAGTTAAAAATATTTGCACAGTTAAAGCCTCAAACGCTTGTGGTCTGCTTTCAGGGTACTTCCCCACCCCTTTCTGCAAGCATCTACTTTTCTCCTGTTAAGGGAATGCAAAGACAAAAAGAAGCCTAATTTCTAAAATGAATAATTGATATTCCTTCAGAGAAACCTACCCTGTTCTCCTTGTTCCCTTAATTTACTTGGTTTATACCAACTGATGACAGAAGCCCATTGTTTTGCTGAAACATTAACTTCACAAAGTCATTCTGCTCCCATCTGCAGCACTAAAATTAATGATTCCCTCTGCAACATCTGTTTAATTAACTATCGGCACCATAGAAGAGGCATCCAAATACCCCAGCGACTAAATCAGGCTCAAATTAGGGAAATACAATGTTAAATTGTATCAGGGAGAAGCTGAGTTTATCCTTCTGAGTACTGGCATTCATTAGCTAGCAGGCATCTCATGCATCTTCATAATGAAGTAGCGTCAGCAGGGACTGGTCAAACAGGTCCCATTTAAGAGCAGTCCAGGTTCTCCATGTCATGGTCAGCAAGGGAATAAGAAAAGGGAACTCAGTCTTAGAGGGAGCTCATCATTCCATTGTCTTTGTTCCTAGAAAGAGGAATGGGGCTTTCATTGGACATGCGCAGAGTGAGGGATTCTGGGAAATAGTACTAGTCTGAAAAATAAGTGATATTTGCAAGTCATTCCTATTTGCAGTCTTCTAACTTTTCTAAATCCATTCAGTAATATTTGCATAATGATTTGTCCATCTCTGAAAAGCAGGAAACTTGTCTGGTTTCCAAATATTCTGGAGAATCGCTTTAGAGTATAAGAACGAAATCTTCTTGGCTTTGCATCAAACCTGGGTCAGAAGAAAATAAGGCTAGCGAAGGGGGAAATGAGCAATTTGGCAAATGAAGGTCAGGCTCAAAAGCTTTTAGGGGGAAAAAAGCACACACAGAAATACATTTCATCGCATAGATTGCCTAAGACACAGTGATGTGTTTGTCATGACACTAGTGAAACACAAATCTAGCAGCTGATTCAACAAATTTTCCACTTTGTAGGATATTTTTTTTGTTGTTGTTGCTATAGTGACAAATGTGGTGTGAAATTCCAGTTTGCAAAGTGTATAGCCAGGCAGTTTCTGAAACCAAGGTCCCAGCAAAAGCAAAAGACTTAAGAGGAGTAGAGGAAACAAAAGCAGCAGAGTGGTCCAAGGCATCTTCCTGCTTCATCATAGCAGTATCCTCCCGACCTGCCCGCTCTATGACTGCTGATAAATCCTCACGGATAAGCTGCAAAGTGCGACTACATATTAGGCATGCACATCTGTTGGTTAAGTCACATACACAACAGGAAGGGTGACATATTGCACTCTAGGTTTATTCTTGCAACTTCTAGCAATGAAAAGTCCTTAAGCCTGACCATCACTATTTCAACAATGTTGACTAGTTGTCACCCACAGGAAACAAAAAATTATTTCCCTTTTCTCCTTTCTTTCCTCCTTCTCTTGGCCTGAACATCACCATGTCAAATGACACCATAGGAACGCATTCTACATTATGTGTTCTTCCAACTTGGTTGGTTGAGAGCATGGCAAAAGGCTGCAGAGGGCTATCTATTTAGCCTGCATATATAATGACAGTGATCGCTTGCAACATTTTGGGGAGGGGATGTCCTGGGATTGATCCAAGCAGAGATAATGGAAGGATGAATACCTGTTTAATCTCTAGCTCAGACAGTGAAAGGAAGCAATAGATAAATTTAGAGACAGAGTTAGCATTGAGTGAGTTCTCTAAAAGTATTCAGGGAAGAACATAGATGGACACAAACATGGAGCATCTACAAAAGAACTTTAAGGAACCCAAGTGTAGAGGCAGATTTTGCCACAGGGCAACCTGTGTGTGGGCATTAAGACACAGGCGACAGGGCAGACATTTGAGGCAAGTGTTTAGAAACTAGATACAGAAATTGAAAAAAAAAGACTTTTTAAAAAAAATTTTTGAGAGTAACAAATCTGTACCTAATGCCGGAAAGGAAGTACAGGTGAAAGGCAAGTATCCTGAAATTCTAAAAAGAGAGAAAAAGAGTTTATTGAACATATTCCAGAAATATTGAAGATATAACTAATCAGCTACATAAATCAATTTTGGGGGTGATTGTGAATTTTTGAAATATAATTATGGGAGTGAAAAAGAAAGCCAGAAAAACTGTAAGCATAACAATGGCACTGTCTTGTACAGGAATCCATGTTGCTTGCATTCAAGTGCTCCTTGGACTTCGGGCCCCCTGAAAAAGTTTATCATCAGATTCTTGATGGATGTCAAGGTAGTATGCTGCCCGTTTGTTTCACAGTGGTGATTTGCACTTCACTCTGGTGCTAGGAGTTATAGCACCAATATTTTAATACTAGTAGGGTCACTCCGGATGAAAAAGTTTTGGTCGACCTTTCAGACAAGGAAGAATGAGTAGACGATCTACTTAGGATGAATTTGTTATTAAAAACCTTATGAAAGCAGGGGAAATAACTTTCAGAAAAAGTGCCCAAGAGATGAGCCCCTCAGGTTGAAAAGGCGAGGTCAAATTCACTGCCATCAAGTCAGCGTTGACTCATGGTGACTTCACGTGGATTCCTGAGACTTTAGTTACTTACCGGTGTTGAAAGCTCAGGCTCTCTCTATCCATCTCCCAATTTCCAGATTGAAAGGCACTCCAAATAAGACTGCGGAAGAGTTTCCTTATCAAAGCAAAGACTATAAATAAAGGCATGGATGGAGTAAAGGACTCATATTAGCTGATAGGGCATGACTGAGAAATGAAAAGGGACAGCTAGAAATGTCCACTAATAATTGAAACAAGAATGCATACAGCATGAATCCAGGAAAATTGGAGGTCATCAAAAATGAAATTTAATGTACAATGATTAATAATTATAAGCATCAGTGAGATGTATGGACTGACCATTTTTGAGATGTATACACTGACCATCTTGAAACAGAAAAGTATATGACTCACTATGCCGGGAGTTATCAACTCAAGAGGAAAAGCATCAAATTCATCATGAAAAGAGCCAGTTGAAGATCTGTCTTGATATATCATGCTATATGTGATAAGATGCTGTTTTTTTTGTCAGGTTCCTCTCAAGTGGAAGGGACTTCATCCATAGATCTTAACAGATAAAATGCACAAAAATAAAATTTACTACATAAAATTGCCATAATATATAGTAGAGAGTAGTAGAAGATATAATAGAGAGAGACTAAATATCATCAGTAAAAATAAGGACAGGGACTGATCTTCTATTGGTTATATGCAAATTTACTCTAAATTTAAAGAAAATGAAAACAAGTATAAAGAGTCAAAACATAAACTTTAGCATATCCCATGTGAATTTAGAGATAATTTGAAGAATAAATTTGACACATTGAACACTAATGACCAAAGATAGGATAAGTTAGATGATGACATCAAGAATATCATATATGAGGAATGCATGAAGCCATTAAAAGATACAGGAAACAAAGAAGAGACCAACGTGAATGTCAAAAAAAAAGATTTTTAAAGTTATTCTTGAACACAAAGAAATTGAAGCTAATGAAACAAGTGATCAAGTGGAAGGGCTAGACAGAAAATTTCAAATGGCAACTGAAGAGGACAAAGTAAATCACTATAATGAAATGTGAAAAGAACCAGAAAAAGAAAACCAAAAGGAAAGAACATGCTAAGTACATTGCAAGCTGAATGAATTAAAGAAGAAAGTCAAAACTTGACTTGTAATACTGAAAGATTCAATGGGCAAAATATTAAATGATGGAGAAAGCATCAAGAATGCTGGAGAGAATACACAGTCACTTTACAAAAAGGAATTGATCAAATATTGAGAGAGATACTATGTGATCAAAAATCAAGATTATTAGGCTGAGCCCCGATGGCATAAGTGGTTAAGTGCGGGACTGCGGCCCACGGGCTCGGTGGTTCAAATCCAGTGGCGGCTCTCAGGAGCAGTGCTGGGTAGCACCCACGACCACCAAAGGGCAGTGATGCCCCCCCCCACATCTTTTAAAAATGAAGATTATTGATCTGAAGCACAAGCCACACATGATATTAGTGGAAAGGGAGGCTCTGAAGGTTGAGAGGATGCTACACAAAATATTCAACACGCTGATGCAATCCTGGAAAGCATCACACATCTATGCCAAGGCATTTGAAGATGACTGCATCGCTTACCGGGTGTGTGCATTCCAAAGAAGGTAACCCAACAAAAGGCCAAAATAATTCAATGATATTATCAGTGCAAGCAAGCAGAATCGACAGGGGGCTGCCAGGAAATGAGGTTGGATTCAGAAGATGACTTGGAACAGAGGATATCATTTCTAAGTTCAAATGGATCTTGGATGGAAGCAGAGAATAACAGAAAAGATCAGTAGTCTTCTATCAACTATGCAAAGACATTTGATTACTTTGATAATAGCAAACTGATATCAAAAGAATGGTTATTTTCAGAACACCTAATTGTGCTCATCTGGAGTCTCTGCATGGATTAAGAGGCACTTGTGTGAATACTGGTTTGTTTGTTTTTCTGGGGGGGGTTCTTAAGAGTGCATCAGGGTTGTATCCTCTCAATATACTCATAAAATCTGTAAAAAAATTCTGATAAGCTTAACTATATGAAGAGAAATGTAGCACTGGGACTGGAGAAATTCTAGGGAGATTTATTAAAGACCTATAAAAGACCTTCTTGCATAAAGTGAGGAGAATTTGAAGTGCTCACTTATCAAATGATACAGATTTCAGAAATCCAAAATTCTCACAACTGGCCCAAGATAAAAATGGATAAATGGAGAAGAGTTTGAAATTGTCAAGGATTTCTTTTCATGTCTGAATCTATCATCAAAATCCATAGAAGCAACAGCCAAGCAACCAAACAACATATTGTACTGAGAAAATCTATTGTATAAAATCTATATAGAGTGTTAAAGAACAAAGCTGTTGCTTGAAGATTAGCATCACCAAGCCATGGTACTTACATTCAGTGATATCATATGAATATAAAACTCAACAATGAATAAGAAAAATCATAGAAGAATTGATACTTTGCTTTATGGTGTTGGTGGAGAATATTGAAATTGTCATGGACAGCCAGAAGAGTAAACAAATCTGCCTTGGAGGAAGAAAGTTCCTTAGAAGCAACTACATATAGATTTTGACTTGCAAGTTTTGGAGCCCTCCATTTTTGGAAAAAGAAACAAACAAAAACATTATCCCTGATAAAGTACAGGCTCAGGGGCCAAAAAGAAGACCCTCAAGAGGATAAATTGATACAGTGGCGGCAACAGTGGAGTCACCCATACTAATTCTGAGGATGGTGCAGGCCCAGCAGGGAGACTATGAGTCTGAGTTAACATAAGATCACTTAACAATTCCAACAAGTTATACAGGCTTAGAGTCAAATAAGGAAAGAATCAGAGTTACTTGTTTATAAGAATCTCAAAACACAAGTAGTTAGAGGGATCTGAATAATGAGACAGAAATTATTATTTCAGTTGAGACCTGAGATCATTCTGGGTTAATCAGAAGATAAGTAGGAAGTTGAGCCCTATGGTGCTTATTTTCAGCTCTTTAATGTCTTCCAACAGAGGATAAAACTGACTAGAAGTCTGAAATCACTTCCTTTTTTAGGTTCCTTGTTTATTATTATATAATAGGAAATATTAAAATAGAAATTGGTTTAGGTGCTATTTTTAGGTGCTACATTTTCAATTTTCATACATGGAACTTTTTTTTAATTAAAAGATCATTTTATTGGGAACTTTTACAACTTATAACACTCCATACATCTATTGTATCAACCATATTTGTACATCTGTTGCTCTTCTAAACATTTATTTTCTATTGAGCCCTTGGCATCAGCTCCTCTTTCCCTCCCCTCCCATGTGACCCTTGAAAAAGAACTTCTCTTTTGTAAAATATCATTTTATTTTGGTAATTTCACCTCTTATCACAATCTGTACATAAATCCATTGTGTCTAGCACATTGGTACATATGTTGCCATTTGTGGCAGTCATGTGCTTGTGTTAATTTTATGATTGAAATCTTGGGGTGGAGTCTAGCCTGTTAATCTGGAGATAGCCATTGAGCAGCCAATGAGGCCTTTATGTGGGCATGGCTTTCTCCTGAGACTTCTGGGAAATCTCATGATATTTCCCCATGATGATTAGAAGCTATCTTCCCCAGTGGTTGGGAGTTAGTCTCAGAGACAATGAATAATAGACAAGACAAGATGGCAGCATCCGAGAAGCTGGAGGAGCCGGTGGAGAGACCACATGGCTTTGCCCTGATGGAGCCAGACCTCTGAAGCTGGGGTGGCCACCTGGAGACCTCTGCCAGCGATGAGTTGCTTTTGCTTTTGATGGACCCTGAGCCCTGGAAGTGAGGAGCCATGTGGAGATCCCTGGCAGCGCCAGGATTCAGCACCTACTGACCTGTGACATCGCGAGTCAGAAGGGGACTTTATAGACTATGGGTTAATTGGACTTATGACTTTGAACTGGACTGGGCTCAATGTCCTGTTCCTCTTGTATATAAACCTTTTCCTTATATCCATATGTGTGTCTATGAAATTTGTTCTTCTAGTCTACACGGACTAACACACCATTATAATTTTCAAAACATTTTTTCTACTTGAGCCCTTGGTATCAGTTCATTCCGCCCTCCCCTTCATGAACTCTTGAAAATTTATACTTTTTTTTTTAATGTCTTGCACCAATGTCTGTCTCCATTCACCCACTTTTCTGTTTTCTATCCCCTGGGAGGGACTTATATATTGATCAGTGTGATTGGTTCCCCCCTCTCTCCCGACCTTCCCCTTAACCTTCTGGTCTTATCTGTACCAGTATATATGCTCTGACATAACCAGATTTGTAAGGTAGAGTTGGTGTCTTGAAAATGGGGGAGAGGAAGCATTAAAAAAACAGAGAAAAGATGTCTATTTCATTGGTCTTACACTACACCCTGACTGGCTCATCCCTTACTTTTGAACCTCTGTAAGGGATATCTAATTGACTACAAATAAGCTTTAGGCCTCCACTACACCCTTTCCCTAATTCATACTGATAAGAATTTTGGTTTTGAGTCTCTGATGCCTGATACCTACTCCCACGGACACCACCTGATCACACAGACTGGTGTGCTTCTTCCATGTGGGCTTTGTTGCTTCTCACTTGGACAGTCATTTGCTTATCTTCCAGCCTTTAAGACCCCAGACGCTGTGCCTATGGATAGCTGAGCATCATCAACTTTCTGCACTACAATTAGCTATGGACTCATTTTGTATTCATTGAGTTGGGAAGGTGAGCATCACAGAATGCCGAGTTATGAGAACAGAATTATTCTTGCATTCAGGAAGTATTTAGGTAGAGGGACAATGTCTGCCTGCTGCCTTAAATGCCTTAATACTTAACACATAAATATATGTACATAGATAAATTTCCATTTCATTATATATAAATATATTTACACATGTACCTGCCTATACTTAGTTAGGTCTCTATAAATGCCCCTTTCTTTTCTCTTTTTTTTCTATAAATGCCCTTTTCTTCTTAGTTCTTTCTTCTTTTTAACAAGGAACTTCTTACAAACTCACTTACGCAATATGAATTCTTTGCAAAAAGCTGATTTATATCAACTGAACCATTTTGTGAAAAAGGTCAGCTATATAATCCAATGTCATCAAGTCAATTGCAATACATAGTGGCCATGGGTTTCAGAGATGGTAAATGTTTACAGTAACAGATAACATCATATTTACTAAATAGAACAGCTGGTGGATTTGAACTGCAGACATTGAACTTAGAGACCTAATTCATAACTGATAGTACCATCATGTCTCCTTTGTTGTCTATATAAGGTTTAATAAATAAAATTCTTTAATACCCCAAGCAGTGTAGTAAAATTGATAGGTAATGAGACAAAAGTATTTTCCATTAACCCAAGATTCTAAAGATGTTGATGAAGAGCAATGTATTTTAGTCCTAGAGGTAAAGATATTTTTCAACAACAACAAAATCAATTTTTCTTATTAATTTCAAGTTTTTAAAAAGTGACTGCTATTTTTAATTAGTTGGGATTTACTACATATATCACTCCATATTTTAATAATTTCATGTAGACTGTACAATTGCTAACACAGTTTCCAAACATTCTTTTTCTTCTTGGACTCCTTAACATCATCTCTGTATTACCCCACCACTGTACCCCTCAAACCTCTTATTCTACTTGTGGCCCCTAAAGGCTCATCAATCATGGTTTTCATATACCCCAAAATGAGGGGGGGGGGTGCAAATAACCCACCTTCAAGAGGATGACCTCCATTGACATAAGACCCCTGAGATATACTCTTATATGAACAAACAAGAACCAAACAAAACAATACAAACCAGAAATGCAGAAAATTTTGGAAACCAGATCAGGTTTAACCTGCATCATAGAGGGGACCAACTGACAAAGTTTTAACTGTTCAAGTCAGATTTATGCCTTTGATCTTCTATACTCTTCTTTCTCAGGCACTTTGAATAGTGATCACATTCCTCTGATCCCTAAATTTCAGATAGGCAGAGTTCTCTGGATTTTATTTCCTAGGGAGTTACACATCCGAATCTTGGGTTCCACCATCATCCATTTCCTTCTACAAACTGGATTCTTAGAGTCTAAACTCTGATACAAATCCCTCCTTTGTCTCCGGATTCTATGAATTCCCTATGCTTTGATGACTAATGATAGTGTGCTTCTTTCATGTGAACTTAGTTGACATCTCACTTAGATTGTTTGGAGACAAGGCTTTAAGACCCCAGACATTATTTTATCTGATACTCGTCATCATCTATACTCTTTGCCACATTTTTTCTATACTGCCCTACTTCTAGATTCCCTTGCTGAAGGCAAGTATTGAACAGGACCATGATTGAAGAACTAATTTTTCTTACATTGGAACTTACATTTTGTGCAAATCCAAAATATATTTATGGATCTATGTTCCTCCTCCTCATTGTTATTGTTGTTCTTCTTTTAAAATTTGCTATAACTTAGAAACTAATACTTCAATGATACCATTCCATAGTTCAATCCTATCAAACAGAATTATTCAATTGTTTACATAATTAGTCCCCAAACATACTTTTCCTTCCTGGACTTCTTGACATCATAGCACTCTTATTTTCTCCAATCCTCCTTATTTCCCATACCCCTAAAAATTTTATTATATTTGCTTTACTTCTAGGCTCAACATCGCTGAGTTGCATCACTAAAAATAAACTTCATTTGGAAATACCAGGATTTTCAGCCCTACCAAGTATAAGACCTAGACCAAAGGCCCTACTGTGTTAGTCTGGGTAGACTAGAGAAAAAAATACATAGAAATGCTTATTAAGTCCATAAGTCTTATATTAGCCCATATGTCTGATAATCTATAAAGTCCTCTTCAGACTCAGGAAACACATGCAGTGATGCCAAATATAGATGACAGACCAGTGGGTAGGTCATTGGATCCAGTGGCATTGTAAACATCTCAGCACTGGCAGGGTATCTGCATGGCCTCTCTGCATTCAGGGCTGCATGAGACTATGTCCACATGGCCCCTCAGGGCTGTTTCACAGGGAGCCAGTCTTGTAAGCTGAATCAGTCTTCCGGGGAATGTGTGTCTCCAGCTTCCACGTATGAAGTACCAGATTTTCCAGAATTCTCAGAGGAAAAAGTCATACTGACACAGACGTCTCATTGGCTATCTCCAGATTGACAGGATAGACTCCACCCCTATACTCTCAATCCTCAAATTGATACCAGATTAGGTGTCTTCCACATCTGCCTATCTCCCTTTGTATTAATGTGAAAAGAAGAACCCTGTCAGTGTCACCCACAGTTATTATTGATCTTTGCTTTGAATTTCCAACTCATCCCCCATGGATAGATGAGTGATGCACCATCACAAAAAATAAAATAAAATGAAGGGGCAGGTTACTGTGGAAATACTACATTGAGATTACTTCTTTGTGCTTCTTCGTTTTTTGAGATAGCAAGAAAGTGAGTAGGCAGGAGATAAAAGAGGAAGGGAGCTAAGTTTATTTTTCTTAAACAAGTGGCTGTTCTTTGTCCTTTGTCAGCAAAACCTCAGTTCTATGGCAGGCCTAGGGCAAACAGACCATCCATATGCTCATTAAAAATCTTAGCCATATATAGATTGAAGTTTGATCATGAGCAGGGGTTCAACTGCTGAGAAGAATATGCAACTATCCTAGGAGAGAGGACGGTAGTAGTAGCTCCATTTTCTCAGTCATTCTATTAGAGACAATGTGGTTCTCCAATCATTAATGGCAAACTCCCTGCAGGTCTTATAGGCAAACTTAATCATCAGTCCCCTATATCTATCTCTCTAGGTCTCAGAGGTCCCCACACTGCAGTCTATGGGCCACATGGGGCCCACAGAGGACAGCGGTTGCTGCCGGTCCTGCTTAGCAGCCGACTCATCCCAGGCCTGCAGTGAATTTGTTCATAGTTGTTTTTGTTTTTGTTTTTTTAAATATAGTCCGGCCCTCCAATGGTCTGAGGGACAGTGAACTGGTCCCATGTTTAAAAAAGTTTGAGGACTTCCTGATATATTATTGTGATAATTCAGATTATAGTGCCAACTTGACCAATAAGCACATGTGGAGTTAATTAGGTTGCATCTTAAGTGAAGGACAGAGATAATTAACTCATCTAGGAAGCAAAAATGCTGCAAGTGGATCAGAGTAATAGTGAGTGGTGCCACACCAGCTTCCACCGTTGGTTCCTCTACCCATGAATTCTGGCTCTTGAAGAAAGAACACCATATATTGATTGCTGGTTTACAGCATATACAGGTTCCTGGAGAACATTGCCCCAGCCCCATAAATTGTTGTCCCCTAGCTGACACTATTTAGAAGGCCATTCCATCATTCTATCAAGCCAGCTAATTTAGGATTATCAGACACATGATATGACCAGCGGATTCCATAGGCATGGGCCCATTGCCACACTTCATTTGCTGTGAAGTGAGTTCCTTGCTGGGAAGCAGAGCTATGTGGGATGCTGTGCCAGTGGATTAGACATTCTGTAAGTCCATGAATGGTAGTTTTGGCAGAAGCATTTTGTGCAGGGAAGGCAAATCTATGTCCAGAGTAGACGACCTACTCCAACCTATTTATCAAGAGAAAAAAAAAAGTCCTCCAATTCTGAGTAGAACGCACAACAAGAAAAGGCTCTGCAACAGATTCCAATTGCTGTACATGCTGCTTTGCCACTGGAATCATGTCATCTAGCTGACTTCATGGGGTAAGAAGTGTCAGTTGTAGATGAAGATGCAGTGTGGAGTCTTTAGTTGACCTCTATTGGTATTAACTGTTTTGGAGTCAAGTCCTGCCATCCTCTGCATACACTATCTCCCCTTAGAAAAACAGCTGTTGGTCTGTTGCTGACCTTGGTGGAGACTGAATGCTTTTCCATGGGTCCATTGGAACCCTGAACCCATCTTGTCGTTATTTCCCTCTCTTACTCTCTGATAATGGGATCACTGTGCAGCTACCTTAGCTAGTTCTGTGCCTCATCTTGTGAACTACACTACCTCTGGGACACCCAACCCATAGACTGTGTCACTATAGTTTGAGGTTCTTCAAGATCAGCTTTGTCATATTGCTGGTGTGTGCATCACTTGAACAGGGGACCGTTGCACTCTGTCACTTGGCTGACTGTTGGTGACTTTCCCTGCCATTTGCTGCCTGTGGCCAGATTGCCTATATTGCTTATAAGACTCAGCTGTCTGGTTCCTGGACTTATACCCAGCAGCCCTCGTAAGTTGAAGGACTGCTAGTGTATTAACTGTCTCATGGAAGTGAGTTGAACTGAGCCATTTGTACTGCTCTGTGGACTAATTAGCTGTTTCCTTCTTATATTGTGTCTCCTATCTGTAAAAATCATAAGTGTCTTGGTTTTATTTCACTAGCAAAACCTGTCTAGCACAGTTATTTTATCAGTTTCTGTCCTTTTCATTTTTTAAGGCTACACTCCCCAATAAAATGTATTTTTGCTTTGTTTCTTATCTATAATATTGGATATTTCATCATTGCATCTTAATGAGAATCTCAACGCAGCAATTATCATTTTAATAGGTGGATGAGTAACCTTAGAAGCTCTTCTTTGGATCTTCATTGCACAGGTTATTTTCATGTGTGGGATGCTTCTGGTTTTGCTTATGTTCTCTCACTTGTGTTCTGTTCACCCTGGGAAAAACTACGAGGTCCCTGAGAGAAACGTAATGATTGACTTTTCAATATTTCTGCAGGAAGTCTAGAAAGACAGAAGAACAGAGAAACATCATTGTAAAGCGGGAAGACACTTACATCAATCTAAATGTTCTTTCTAGAAGTATCTTAGCCTGCCAATCAGGAGTTTCTGGGCATTAATGTCACATAAAGCTCAGTACTAAATATAATGGAGAATGAAAAGAAAAAAATAAATATCTAACCAACACTCCTAGACTGAAATTTGGGAGACTATCAGTAGTAAGTACTGAAATGCTTGTATTTAGGACAGAGATCCTCATTATCTTAAGATATTGCTAACAGGAAAGATTTTTTTTTTGAGAAAACCTTCAACTAATATGTCCACATTTTATTAAATATATACTCAGTTAACACTTTCTAATTAATAATGAATAGAAAACAAATTTACTGTGTACCAGCCCAGTCTCTAGAAATAATGAACATGAGACCCTATACTTATTACCTAACCTTGTATTCTAATTGCTATCTCAAACATTTCAGTAGCAGAGAGACTAACTATAATCTGAAGCTCCCGATGGGAAAAGAATGCTGAATCACTGATGTGTTTCATCTCTTCGCTCATGAAATAGTAGTCCAGACTAGATTCTAGGCTACTTTGTATGTACACAATTCATTGACTTCTTATGCATTCTCCAATTTAATTTTTATAATGACTATTTTGGGAGGTCTTATTGTATCTTTTGTATCATTTTATAGATGGTACAACAGAGACACAAACAATTCATCCAAGAATTCTTAGCTGGTAATAGAAAAACCAAATTTGTATTCATCGAAATTATTTATTCCTATTTACTCAACATGGCACTAGAAATGAGAAATTGCTAAGCAAAATTATTAAGTAAGTGAGAAATCCCTAGCGTTGGATACTTTTTATATAACAAGTATATTTGGTGGAATTTTCCACTTCCACTATAATTAGAAGACCACTAGAGCAGGAATCAAATATCATGTGTCTGCTGTTGCCATCTGGACACCCTTGACTATACATAGTTTCAACTGACTTGCTTCCCCCTACACTTTGAGGCAGTAGCTGTATTCATGCTGACTTAATTGTAATAAATAGCTGCTTTGTAGAATTTTAGAGATCTTTCCATTCAAAGGACTCTGAATGAACTTTGAATCTATTTCTTGTGAGCCATAGAAAAAAGCAATTTATGAAATTATGGATTGTTCATATTCTGGTACTTGAATCCCCTTTGACTGGTTACTGAACTATTTCATAAATCTGCATTTATGTCCACTCTGATGCACAGACACTTCAAGGGGAAGAGCCTTGTCAGCGTTTCTCATATGGAATTTCAGAGTTAACTCACAAATGTCTGTTCAATGATTGCTAAATGAGCTGCTTATATGCTGTTTAATTAATAAATTCCTCTGTAGTAAAAGCTATATTTAAAGTGGATTCTGTAACATGAGACAGGTTTCTAGATATCCAATTTGGCCTTTCTACAGATTATGCAAAACTAAAAAGTCTATGTTTGACTATATTCTTAATTGCTCCTCCCCCCAAAGTGGATACCAAGCCAAATTGAGCTTGTGCATATCATAATGAGAAATACGTGATATGTTCACCTACAAGTTATTCATCTCTGACCACTATCCCCTTAGTTTGATGCATGGTGATACAATACACACCATAACTGTCTTTGGCATTAAGCAAAGAATATAAGGATTTCCACAACTCAGTGATCAAAGATAGCACATGAATTAAAACTGAACTTTCTTTATTCAACAACAATAACAGCAACCTAACTTAGACTTGAAGAACTTGCTGATGAAATCAATGATTGCAGACCTCAATATGAATTACCATCTAATGTAAAAAAATTTAATCCTCATAACTAGACCAGTAGGTAATATTTTGATAAATTGAGAAAATATTGAAGTAATGAAGGTTCTCATGTGATCATAGTAGCAGCAGTCAAGAGATCAAGGGAAACACTAAATTGGGAAATTTAGTACAAATTTAGATCTGCTGTACAAGATCTTTTGAAAGTGTTGAAAAGCAAAGATGTCACTTTGAGGGAAAGTTGCGCCTTACCTAAGCCATAGTATTTTCAGTCATCTCGCCAGCATGTGAAATTTGGACATTGCATAAAGAAGAACAAAGAAGAATTGATGCATTCGAATTATGCTGATTGCAAAGAATATTGAAAATACCATGGACCGACAAAAGAAAACCAATCCATCTTGGAATGAGTCCAGCCAGAATGCTCCACGGAAGTAAGGATGATGAGACTTCATTTTGCCTGCTTTGGACATGGTCTCAGAAAAGACCCGTCTCTGGAAAAGGACTCCTTGGAGGGTAAAGTCCAGGGGCAGGATAAACAGGAAGACCCTTGGCAATGTGGATTGCCATAATGGCTACAAATATGAGCTCAAATACAACAGGACTATGAGTGTGGCACAGGGTCAGGCAGTGTTTTCTTCTGCTGTGCATTGATTGCATTACTATACGTTGGAACTGACTTGATGGCATATAACAACAAGTTAGACAAGGGCAACACTATTGGATTGGACACTCATTTTCACTGATATTTTTAATATGAAATAGGAATCTGAGCCAACATACCCTTCTCTCTTCCAAAAATAAGGGAAGGGCATTTAAAAGAAGTCATAGCGACAAACGTGTAGGAACGCCAAAGCTGCCTATAGCTTGATATTTACTAGTGGTCTTGTTTAAGGTATTGGGGACATTTTTCTTCCTGGTGGGAATTATAAACCTGGCTCACACCAGGAGAGTCATAAAATCCCCTCTTGTATCACTAATCAATCATGACTAGTATATCTACCATACATTATCCAAGTTTAAAATGGAATAAAGTCACATAATAATCTTTCTCCCAGCTGCTAGACTGCCTTTCAGCACAATGACCCACACTCTATGGCTGTATTAACAGATACGATCTATTCTTTAATGGAGCTCAGCCATGGGGATTAGCTACCTGTAATGCAGTTTGGGCTGTCAAGCACTCTACCAAACTGTGAACACATTACAAGTTATAGGCATCAATTCTTTCTAAGTGAAAAGACATTTCACATTCAAAACACTTCAAACCTAATAACAGGAAATTATCATGATGGATCCCCTTCAGCTGCTGAAAGGTAAAGAGATGGAGAGAAAAAAGACAGGCGCCCAATCAAAAAATTCATATCAATTCTTTTTGATCTACCTGGGGCAGATTAAACCTGAGTAGTGGATAAGGCTGTCAAAAAAATTGCAGGAGCTCAGATGTGGATAAGGAGTGTTTCTGTTTGATGGGAGGGGATAAATTCTTATACGACAGAAACAAAAAACAACAAGAGTGAGATTCCAGTTTGTCCAGGATCATACTGGCCTGGCCGACCACGAAAGCCTGTAGCACACATCATATTCAGTTTTTCTTATGATCAGTGTTACAAAGCACACTGAAAGCACCTAGGGAATTCTGAAGCAGAATTCTAGATGAGAGCTCCATTTAGGCAAGGATGGAATGCTCTGCCTTTTGGGACCTATTTCATGTGGCCTATCAAGTGGTGTCAGACTCTCCACTGTTCACAGGATTCATTGCCTAGGGAATAAATCACAGGCTAGAGATACAGATAGTATCTCATATTTGGGACTTTGCACTAAAAAAAAACCCAGGGTTCAATGGCTATTATTCCCACGTGAATGAATAACATTCCTTGTAATTATTCAATTTTGGTTTATATCCATCAATGGATATGGGGGACATAAGGGACTTTCAGGAAAGCTAAAGGATTATTAAAATATTGAAAAATGTCACTTTTGGTACCACATATATACAGTAATTATAGTATTCATTAGATTATACTATTAAAAAATCTTAGAGTTCAGGTTTAGCAAGCATGTTTTAACTGGTTAGTGAGTCAGATTGAGTAGGAGTCTAAGACTCAATCTAAGATCAGTGAGAAAAAGTTCTAGAATTTACTGCAAATATCTATAATGGGAAGAAAGAAGGTAATGAAATTCTTGATATCTCTAAACTAATTGTGTTCCAATTTTCAGCTATCCATATTTTTAATATTTTACATGGCTATCAATTTAATAATCTACTTGATGGTTTGATCATTTGAGCAGATTATTTCACCAATTTTACTATCAGTAATCAGTATAATTGAAAAAGGAGACTACAGCATAGTGTCCTGAATAAATACTTATTTAGTACATTTTAGAGATTTCAGGTCCCAAGAAAATGACTGTGTGTTTTATAATTAAAATTATAATTCACAAAGAAGGTCTTATTGTAGTCAAAATAATCACAACAATATATTCAGTTTCTAGTTTAGAGAATTCTGCACAAACTACATGTAATGAAGTAATCTTGTGTTAGTAACAAACCTTGGATGGTAATAATAGGGAATTCTTTTATATATATATAATATATATATTATTGGTTTTCTTAGGAATCTTATTTCTTGCCAGATTTATATTTACATGCCTGCTTATATGTCTGAATTCTTTTAAAAAATAATTTTATTAGGGGATTTTACAGCTCTTGTTTCAATCCATACATCAATTGCATCCAGCATATTGCTATATATATTTCATCATTCTTTCTAGACTTTTACTTTAATTGAACTCTTAGGATCAGTCCCTCTTCTTTCCCTCTCAACACCCCTCAACAACTCTCAAGACCCCTTGATGGGTTGTGGATTGTTAATTATCTTCAAATCTTATACCTACCACTGTACCTCTTCCCTTCTGCTTTCTGTTGATCTTCCCTCTGGATGGGGGTGTGTGGCTTTGTGCAATCCATTTCTATCACTGCCCCCATCCCTTCCCTTTTCCCCACATTCTTCCTACCCTTTTGGTATCTCTAAGCCCATTCCCATTGCTGAGTTTTATGTATTGTGAGTTTTATCTCTTGTCTGTATCTATGTATACACTTCCATCTATTCTAGATTGGGAAGCGGCATTGAAGTCATGGTAGTACGGGGGAGGGAGGGCTTGGGTGAGGAGGCCTCAGGGGATCAGAGGTATATTGTGTGACCCATTGGTGCTCTACTGTAGTCTAATTGACTCATCGCCTCCTTACAACCCCTCTTTGGGGGGATGTTCCATTGTCCACAGGTGAAATTTGGGTCTCTGTTCAAAGCCCCCTTGAATCTCACCAGTGCATTTTTGTTTGGTTGTTTTCTGTTTGTTGTGAGACTTCTGATACCTGTTGCCTGGTCTCAATGACACCTCATGATAGCACTGGCTAATGTGCTTTTTCGTGGGCTTGTTGCTTCCCTGTTCTTGTAATAGCCAGACACCATCCCATATCTTCACCATCTCTGCTTATGTAGCCATTTTGTCTTCAGCAAATGAGAGTGCACGTGTGTGTGTGTGTGTGTGTGTAAGAGAGAGAGAGAGATGTGTGAGAATTACAGAATGCCAATTGGTTAGAACAGAGTGTTCCTGTATTGAGGGAAGATATGAGCTGAGGCTCAAGGTCCATCTGCAGCTTTAGTGTATTGCCTTATAAATATACACACATGGGTCATTACCACTGCTGCTATAGATTGATGTATTTATGTAAGTGCACCAATAGGGAATTCAATGAAAAGTGTGCAGTGTCCACAGTGCACATGGAGTAAGATGAAATGTTAAGGACACAGAGGCATAAACTAGGCAAACAAGCTTAGGAGGGCAACATGTGAAAAGGCCATGACGCATCAGAGTGAGTGTTATCTTTCAGAAAATGGGCCAGCAGAGCTCAAGAGCAGAGATGGGGGGAGAGTAACCTTATCTGCTAAGGTCAGTGAGGTGGACAACATAGCTCACATTGAACATTCTGGTGTTTTATTCTACTACCAATGAAATACCATTATAAGCCAGCAAGAACTATGACCATACATTCATTTTACACAACATAAATCTTCCAGTGGCATGGTATCATGATTGGTGAGAGATAAGGGAACAGACATTTTGAGCTCTTCTTTTGGGTTTTTTAATTTATCTTTCATTGTAACAAACAGGAGACATGATGAGACTATTTTGCTGTTATGAGTGGACCAAAATATATCTTGAATATGCATAGGGAAATTGACTGCTAAGATTAGTTACCGTAGGCCAGGTCAGCTATTTTAAAAAAATGAAAAAAGCTATTATTTATTTATTACTTCCTCCAGGATCATGGTGAGCTTGAACCAATATGTGGGTAGTGAGTTTGGAGGTTTTTACTTATTCTGGGAGTTCCTGGGTGGAACAGTTCATGTGTTCATTTACTAACTAAAAGACATTTGAGTTCACTCAGAGGAACTGCAGTAGCAAGGTCTGGCAGTCTATTTCCAAATCATCAGTCACTGAAATTCCTATAGGGAACAAGTTTCTATTGACACGCATCAGACTGACTCAAGAGCAACTACTTGCTGATATGGGTGTGATGGGGAGTGTGGTGGTGCCAGGCACTATGCTCTAAACACTTTAATAAGTTTGATTGAATCCACATGTGGGGCCCTGGTTGTATAGGGGTTAAAGCAATAGGCTGCTAACTGAAAGGCTAGTGGTTTGAATTTCCCAGTGGGAGAAATGTGTGACAGTTAGCATCCTTAGACTTTCACACACTTGAACACTCTGCAATGAAAGTTCTCCTCTGTATAGGCTAGCTATGCATTGTAATAGATGCAAAAGCAGTGGGTTTGTGTGTTTGGAGTCCTTTTAACTGTACAAAGAGTCATTATCATTACTTTAATCTCATCTATGAGTGAAAAAAAAACTCAAAAATATCCTCAGAAAGAACATAATCATATTAGGCATACACTTTAGGAGATGGGGGAATGAAAAGCAAAATAATAGTCAAATGGTTATCTCCAGTCACATGACTGTGACTCGTGTGTCTTTACCTAGACACTATGGATCTGTCTTTTGCACCAGCCCTCTGCCTTTTGATGTCAGCTTATCCTCCATCCATTGAGTTGGCTTGCCTCTTTGAACCCCAGTCTGATACCCTCGTCTCTACAGAAAGGAACTGTGCTGCTGGAGGGATAAAAGCAGGGTGAGGGTGGGAGGTGAAGTTCATTGTCCTTTGAACCCATTTTCTACAACTTCCCGTGATACAGACATTGGCTCCATTTACTGCTCTAATTTTGCCAAAAGCCTGACGGGAAGGACAAATTTTCATCTCTGTCAAAATGGGGCTGAGTAAAACATGCCCATTTAGTCTAGTTAGAGGACACAATTTAAGAGACACTGTTAAAACTGTCTCATTAGTCATACAGCATTTGCACATAGATGACTGAAGGCAGAATATGACCTTAATTACATTATCGTTCTAACCATGATGTTTTCCTTTAGGCCAGTGGCAAGTGGAGAGAGGCATGCAGGCAGCAGCTTTGGGCCAAGGATGGAAAACGCCAAGATAGATGTGACTGACAACTTACAAAAGTGGGGGAGGATTAGGAAAAGAAAGAAAATAAGATTTGAATACCTGCTATTTTCAAGGGACTAAAATCATGCATCAGTATGTGTTTTATTTATACTAATTATAATTGGTAAGGGCACTCATGATTTTACATTAGAAATAAGAACTAAAACCTAATAATAAGACTGTATATTCTAATGTTTTGAGCTCTGCAAGGTATTTTGGGATAGGAAGGCCATAGTCTGTTACTGTCTAAGGAGGACAATGAATCAAATGTCTTTCTGATCCATACATTCAAAAAGGGATGTGAAGGAAGGCATCCCAGGAGTCAGACAAATATGCCATTGTTAGGTGCTCTCAAAGGGCTTCCACTCAGAGTAGCCTCACGTATGAAGTGTTATTTGGTCCCACCATAATTGCCAGCATGTTGGAGTCCATTGTTATAGTTAATGTGCCAATTGATCTCAATAAAGTTTCTGATGCCCACACTGCCCTTGGACTTTACCAAATTCTGTGGTCTCTTCCAACAACTGATTTCTCTCCATGATTTTCCTGAAGCAAGTAAGTGAGATAACGTTCTATGTGTTCCCTAAAATTTCATTATGTTTTTTAAGGAGGTGATAATTAGACCTTTCTTTCTAGTCTATCTTAATCTGGAAGCTCTGCTGAAATCTGTCCCACACAGGTTATGCTGCTGGTATTGACATTATAGTGACATAGTTTCTAGGACCATAGCAACATGCAGCGACAGCAGTATGGCCATTGTGGAATATATTTTGGAATTCACGCTAAGAATCTTCTTCCCAGATTCTCCCTTTCTCAGAGGAGTATAACTAAACAAATAAGGAAAAGAAAATTAACTCACAAGAGAACATGAGACAGATATTTTGAAAAAAAAATCATTTTAGGGCTGAGCCCCGGTGGCGTAAGTGGTTGAGTGTGGGACTGCGGCCTGAGGACTTGGCGGTTCAAATCCAGTGGTGGCTCTCAGGAGCAGCACTGGGTAGCGCCCACGACCACCAGAGGCAGTGATGCTCCCCTCCCTCCCGAAAAAAAAGAAAAGAAAAGAAGCCATTTTATTGATGGCTCACACAGCTCTTATCACAATACATACATACATTGTGCCAAGCACATTTATTGTCATCATTTTCAAAACATTTTCAGTCTACTTAAGCCCTTAGTATCAGCTCATCATTTTTCCTTCTCCCTCCCCTGCCCTAGCTTCCTCACGAATCCTCAATAATTTATAAATAGCTATTATTTTTTTCATGTGTTATACTGACTGATGTCTCCCTTCACTCACTTTTTGGTTGTCCATCTCCCAAGGAGGGGTTATATGTAAATCATTGTGATCAGTTCCCACTATATTTACCTCCATTCCCACCTTCTCTTTACCCGCCTGGTATCATTAAACCCACGGTTGGTCCTGAGGGCTTTATCTGTGCTGGATTCCTTGTTTTTCCAGCTCCTATTTGTACCCTTGCACATGCTCTGGTCTAGCCAGATTTGTAAGATAGAATTGGGATCATGATAGTGGTAGGGAAGAAGCATTAAAGAACTAGAGAAAAGTTGTGTGTTTCTTTGATGCTGGTGATGCTGCACCCCTGCTGGTCTCCTTCTCATGACCTTTCTATAAAGAGATGACCAATTGTTTATAGATGGACTTTGGGTCTCCACTCAGTCCTTCCCCTCACATTGATATGATTTTTTTTTGTTCTTAGTCTTTGATACCTATGGTAGTTACATACTCTGGTGTCAATTTTGGATTTGAGAGGATTAAGAGTGAAGGGGAGGGGGGTCTAGATCATAGCAAATGAGGCCTCTGTTTGGGCATTTTCTTCTCCTGAGAATTCTGAGAAATCTCGCATTTCCTCTTTGGAGGCAGGAGACACCTCTATTTCTCTTCTCGCATCCTTGTAGACATTGCAGCTGACAAGACACATTAATGTGTGTAAGTGTCTAAAGTTAGAGAAGCCACATGGCCCTATCCCGACACAACCAGACCTCAGAAGCTGGAGAAACCATGTAGACACTCCTGCTAGTGCGGAGATGCTTATAACACCACTGGATTTAAAGACTTTCTACACATTGACCTGTGATCATCCTGCATTCAGTGTTACTGCACATGTTTTCTTAGTCTGAAGAGGGCTTTACAGATAGTATCAGACCTATGGGTTAATATCAGACTTATGGCCTTGGAATATACTGGGTTGGCATTCTTTTTTACCATTATGGAAAATTTTCTCTTATACACATGTGAGTTTCTATGAATTTGTTTTTCCAGTTTACCTGGACTAACACAATGTCTGATGCCTTATCCCATCAACACTTCATGATCACACAGGCTGGTGTGCTTCTTTCATGTGAACTTTGTTGCTTCTCAGCTAGATGACTGCTTGTTTGACTGCAAATCTTTAAGATCCCCGATGCAATATCTTTTAATTACTGAGCACCATCAACTTTCTTCAAGACATTGGCAATGAACCCATTTTGTCTTCAGTGATCAGGAAGGTGAGCATCATAGAATGCCAGGTTTTTATAGCAAAGTGATTTTGCTTTGAGGGAGTACTTGAACAGAGGCCCATGTCCATCTGTTTCCTTGATGCTTAACATTTAAATATATTGTACATAGATCTATTTCCCTATCATTATATGTAAATATATTTACATATATGCACATGTCTGTATTTAGACCTCTATAAATGTCGTCTCCTCACCCTTTCCTCTTGTTCCATTTCCTTTCCTCTTGTCCCAATATCACATTCTGCCCTAATTTGGGTTTCAATAAATTGTCTTGGTTACATTGGCCTTGATCACCTCTTTCCAGGCATCCCAGCTCTCCTCGCCATTGATTTTAACTCACTTGTTCCTTTGTCCCTGGGTTTGTTAGCACCCACTTGCTTTTCCTGCCTTTTCCTTCCTTCCTTGCTTTTTCATGTTCCCATTGATCCACCGGTCCTGTGATTTTCTCATCTGGATTGTTTTTCCCACCTATCTTATCTAGATAGACATGCAGAGATAATAATAGGCACAAATCAAGGCAGAACAAAACAAAACAATAAAAGAAAACCCTAAGCCAAACAACAACAAAAAGTAAAGCCTATAAATACTCTCAGGTGTGCATATTTTCTGGTCATCAGGTGTGCATGAGTCTGAAGGGGTGCCACGTCCTGACCCAAAGTCTATTTTTGGTATTTCCCAGGGACTTCCTTGCTTTGCTCCCCTTACTGCTCTGTTGCATGCCTTTAGTGTTTTGCTGGATTGTGGTGGGGTCAGATGGGGCAGAATTCCTCACTGTGTCTCCAGTATTATCCCTCTTAGTGTAATGGGTCAGTGAGAGACCTTCTGTCTCTTGGTGGAGAAGGCCCTCTGGTTCTCTCTGTGCTTTGGGTGCTCTTAGACTTAGCAGGAATAACTTGTTGGAGGGCCATGAGAGACAGATATTGCAATTAACCTCTTCTTTTAGCCCACAGTCAAGTCTGATTACTCCTTCTTCGGGGAGGAGCTGGCTGTAAGAAGAAAGACATTTGAAACATTCAGTTTGGAATGATTTTTCAGGAAACCATGAGGTATTGTGCACAAGGTTTCTAATTTCACATAGGAAAGTTTCAAGCATAGATTTTAGAGGAAAAAGACCAGTCATTCAAGGTACACTGTTGTTCAGTGGGGATATGTGAACAATAGTGATTCCATGGGTTACACAGTAGAACTCTTCTCTATGGTTTCCTTGATTAACTTTTAAGGACCTTGGTGACACTAAACACAAGGCTATTCATTTAATCCCTCCAGCCCCTCCTTGGTAGAAAGATGAGATGAATAGCCTCAGAAATCCTATCTGGATGTGATATGAGATGGAATTGACTTGATGGCAGTGGGTGAGTGGTGTTATCAGATAAGCATGGGACAGCTAACCAAACGCCCTGGACTCAAATCTATCAATCACTCTCTGGATGGAAGAGAAAGAAATTATTTTGAATAAAGGTTTACCACTTCAGAGACCCATGGTGGGTTTGGTTTGGGTTTAGTCTTTAAGGAACTAGGTTGTCAGGTCTTTCTTGCATAGACCACTGTATGAGTTCCATCCAACTCCTTACCTTTGGGCTACAAGTCAACTGCAAACTGATTAATTCTCCCAAGCCCTTTGTCTGCCACAATTCTCTAAGAAAACCACTAAGGCAAGAATCATTTGGGTTTATAAGGTCCTACTTTCATTTAAGGAGTTTAGGGGTGCCAAACACTAGGTCCACAGATGGTACCACCACCTCCTCAACTGGAGAAATATGAGGCTTTCTGGTCTATAAAGATTTACAACCAAGACACCAAAGGGACAGTTCTATGCTCTCCTATAGAATTGCTTTGAGTTGTAATCAGACCCATGAAAAAGACTGTTAAGTTGGGGTGAAGGTGGGGTACATAGTTGAGCTTTATTTAAATATTGATATTTGTCTCCACAGGGAAAGAGGAACCAAACTTAAACCTGGTGTTTCAGGATGTGAATGCAGCATTATGGCTTGAGCGTCAAGACAGGCCAGGGATTAGAGGGGTCATTTCCCTCCCAACTATGTGGACAGCCAAGTCTCTACCTAGAAGAATTTCCTTTAGAGGACAGCACTCTAGGTGCAGCTTCAGCAGAGCACAGGAGAGCAAGTGAAGGGGGAGGAAGAGAGAGTGAAGTGCATCCTGGCCCACCAAGACTCGAGGACGATATTCCTGCTCAGAACAGCCAATTGCACAGAGAGGACTATATGACCAGCCCCACTATGAAACACGACATCCCTTGCTGACCCAAGGCCCTACTGGGACAACACTGGAGACACATGGTTGGGATTGCACCTGGTTTGACCCCACCTGACTGAGGGAAAACACTAAGGGAATGTAGCAGAGTAGCAGGGGGAGCAGAGCATGGAGTTCCTGAGGGAGTGCCAAGGTTATACTTGGGGGCTATGGCATGTCACCCAATCGAGCCAACCAGAAGATACTCCTAGAGAGGTCAACAAACAGACCTTGAGCTATTTAAAGGTTTTTCTTTTCTTATTATTTTTATCTGTTTACTTATTTGTACATTTTTCTGGACATTGGTTTTGTTGCTCTTGTCATTGTTTTGCTTTCTTTTTTCTCTTCATCTTGCTACAACATCTTGTTTTTCTCTGTGTGCATATTATTTTCTCTGCAGATCTGTCTAGAAAAGATGGGCTGGATGAACAGTCTGGAGGAGAAAACAATGGGATTGATGGTTTCCGGGAGACATGGGAGAGAGAGAGGTGGAAGAAAGGAGATAGTGGTAATCAACTCAGGGACAAGGGAACAACAAGTGATCCAAAATCAGTGGCAAGGTGAGTGTGAGAGGCCTGGTAGGGATTGATCATGGGTAATATAACTTAGCGAAATTATGGAAATCCAAATTGACCATGATAGTGGGACAAGAGGAAAATAAAAGGAAACAGAGGAAAGAACTTTAGGGGGATGGGGTTAAAGGGCATTTATAGAGGTCTAAATACAGATATGTACATAAGTAAATGTATATTTATATATTGATAGAGAAATAGATGTAGGTGCATATACTTATAGGGTTAGTATTTAGGTAGCAGATGGATGGACATTGGGCCTCCACACAATCACTTCCTCAATGTAAGAACACTTTGTTCTATTAAGTTGGCAATCTATGATGCTCACCTTCCCAACATGATTGCTGAAGATAAATGTGGCAATAAGCAAATGCATTGAGGAAAGTTTATGGTGCCTGACTATCAAAAGAAATAGCATCTGGGGTCTTAAAGGCTTGAAGGCAAACAAGTGGCCAGTTAGCTCAGAAGCAACAAAGCCTACATGGAAGAAACACACTAGCCTGTGTGACCATGAGGTGTCGAAGGGATCAGGTATCAGGCATCAAAAAACTAAGAATTATGAATGAGGGGGAGTACAGATTGGGGACCCAAAGTCCATCTGTAAATAATGCGACATCCCTTTTACTTAAGGGTCACAGGGAGGAGTTGAGTCAGTGAGGGAACAATGCAGCAACTATGATATATGCAACTTTCCTGTAATTCTTAAATGCTTCCTCCCACTCACTGTCATGATCCCAGTTCTACCTTACAAATCTGGTTAGACCAGAGGATATACACTGGTACAGATAGGAACCGGAAACATCGGGAATCCAGAACAGATTATCCCCTCAGGACCAGTGGTGAGAGTGGGAATACCAGGATAAAGAAAGTGGGGTAGAAAGGATAAACCAATTATAAAGATCTACATATAACCTCCTCTTTGGGGTATGGACAACAAGGAAGTGAGTGAAGGAAGACATTGGACAGTGTACAATATGAAAAAATAATAATAATTTATCAATTATCAAGGATTCATGAGGGAAGAAGGAGGAGGGAGAGAGGAGAAAAAAATGAGGAGTTTAAAACCAAGGGCTTAAATAGAGAGCAAATGTCCTGAGGATGATAATGGAAATTAATGTACAAATGTGTTTGGCATAAAGTAGATGCATGTTTGTATTGTGATAATCGTATGAGCCCCCAGTAAAATGATTTTAAAATATTGATATTTGTACCTCATGAAATCATTATATATATGAAATTTTTATTGTGAATAGGATTAAGGTTTTCAGAGCACATCAACTCTCCATTTAACAATTTTTATTAAATTTGTCTTATCTCATTTATTAAAATTTGAAGTGTAATATTATTTATCCCACTTCCTCCATATAGTCTACTATATTTCTCCCTATATCCTATTTCCAGTCCTATTTTTATAAATGAATCATTTTATTGGGGGCTCATACAATTCCCATCACAATTCATACAAACATCAATTGTATGCATGCCACATTTACACACTTATTGCCATCATCACTCTCAAAACATCCTCCCTCCATCCAGGCCCCTAGTATTTTTTTTTTGAATGTCCTGAACTTGATCCGTGGTTCGATGATGCTCTTTTTGTCTAGGATGGTTGATTAGTCTACGGTGTGTGCATCTCACCAGTGTTATTGACCTCCTTGTAGATATGTGCATTATTTGACTGAAAATTGAGCGATGGGGGATTAGTTAATTTCTAGACATGAGGGTTCCCTAAGGGCTATAGTCTCGGGAATCCATCAGTCTCAACCTCCGTTACAAGTCTGGTCTTCTTTATTTATTTGAATTTTATTCCACAGTCTTCTTCAATTATATCTAGAACTTTCTGATGTGATCCTTTTCAGAGTTGTGAGTAAAGGTAGGCAGGCACATGCCAGTTCTTCTGATTTTTGGGTCACAGAGACTAATGTTCCCATGATCTTTTAGTCCATTGGACTAATTGCTTCCACATGCTTTTAATTGTCATCATTCTTCTGTCAACAGATGGAGAGAGACCAATAATTTTGTATCAGTTGGCCATTCACAAGGAACCACCAGTTGACCTTGCTGTCCATTGAGAGTATAACCGGGAGTCCCTCGGTGAAGTGACTCATTTTCTCTAAGAAGTTTCATAATTTTGGTACTCCACCATGTTCATCAATATATTTGCAGTAAAGGCAAATATCCCTACAAAATAATCTGTCAAATGTATATGTGTTTGACACAACTGTCTACCTGGCATGTCTGTCAACTCATCTACTTAGAGATAGCATGTATAGCAAGATTGTCCTGTAACAGGATGAGCTCTCTTGCCTTTCATGCTTTCCCTCTTTCGTCATTCTTTTGGCAGTTGTAAACCTCCTTGTTATTGTTACTTTCCCCTTCATCCAAGTCAACATCCATTTACCTTCTAGCTAGTCACTTTCCCTTTTCCTCTGTGACCGCTGGGGTAGCGGTCATGCACTTGGTGTCAATTTCATGATTGGGAGTGTAGGGGTGGAGTCTATTCAGTAAATCTGGAGATAGTCAATGAGACCTCTGTGTGGGCATGGCTTTCTCTGAGAATTCTGGGAAATCTCACAATATTTCCCATAGAGGTGAGAGACTATAGATTCAGTCTCTTGGAGTTGGTCGACTGACAAGACCAGATAGTAACCTGCTGAGAGATCCTGAGTCCTGGAACCTAAAGAGGGCAGAGAAGTCACATGGGCTTGTCCTGATGGAACCAGACCTCTGGGGTGTGAGTAACCACGGTGAGAGCACTGTCAGTGCTGAGAAGCTTCTACCGCCAATGGATACTGCTGATGGACCCCGAGTCCTGGAAATGAGGAGCCCTGGGGAGACCCCTGCCAGCGCCAGGATGCTTCTGCTGCTGGTTACACAAGACTCTGCATCCACTGGTCTGTGGTTGTCCAAGGTGTCATTGCAGGTGCTTCATGAGTCACCAGGTATCAAACATATGGGCTAATTTTGAACTTACGACCTTGGATTGGACTGAGTTGGGATGGTTTTTCAATGTCCCATTCCTCTTGTATATAAAACTTTTCCTTATACACATGCATGTGTTTATGAATTTGTTTTTCTAGTCTACCCAGACTAACACAACTGGTTACCTTCAAAAGATATTTTCTGTATTTGAAAATCTTTAAACGTTTTTAGAATTCTTTGCTCATATCTTTATATTCTAAGACTGTATTAAAGATTATAATATTAAAATATTATTGGTATTAAATATTGATTTTCTAATATGCCAGCATCAACACATAAAACCCATTGTTGTGTAATCAATTTTGAGTTATAGCAAATCTATAAGAACTACCCCACAGTATTTCCAGGGCATTAGTTTTCTTGTAAGCCCACATACTTTTCCTTCAGAGGAAGCAGCTGGAGAATTTACAGCACTGAACATTCTTTTAGCAGTCTGGCGCTTCACCACCTCACTACCAATGCTAATCTGTGCAAGCATATCATATTGCCTATGGTATGGACTCAACAAATGCTCTTGAATATGTTGCCTCAGTTAAGAAATGGCTCTTTTGTACAAGATCGTGAAGCTAATGTTTTGTGAAATCTGGAATATATTTAATATGTAGGATAAAAAACTACAGGTAGTCAAAATGATCCGTTGTGATACACAAAATTATCGTTTAATATTTATATTTATTTATCTTGATACATATTTAATACATACATGTATGTGTGTATACATTCACATCTGTAATTATAACAATGATTTAATTTTACAAATGTGATAGCTTAGAAAAAGAAGAAATGAAAATTGTTTTTTGGGGGAGGCATCACTGCCTCTGGTGGTTGTGGAAAAATTGTGTTTGAGATATAGAGGCATTAAAGACTATATCTATTAAGTAAAGAGAATAGAGTCCACACATGAAGTTAGCAAACTGTCCCAAACATATGCACAACATGAAGTTTGTGCATAAATACAATAATTATAAACATAAACATTATGAAATCAGGCAGTAAGAAAACCATAAAAGATAAATACTTTAATTTTTAATTTGAGGCAACAGATATGAAGCAGAATAATTTAGAGGAGAGAATCAATTATCGAACTTAACTTTGAAAATGGGAACAAATGTCAAGAAATACATATGAGATCATTCTCTAAAGGTCTCAAGTCATTTTATTCTGGATTTAGTCTGATTCCGCATGCTGGGGTCTGATTCTGTTTCCTCTTAGCTGACCACATTTACGAGCCACTTGTGAAGAACATGCATGTGGCATTGGTAATCCCAATGGTGGATTCTTTGTTTCCACTTTAAGGTCAGACCAGTTGAAGACAATTATTTTCCACTTCTCCTTTAACATTGTGATTGCCTTCTACGTTTGTCCAAACCCATATCTTACCGGATTTGGGGGGTTTATACAATGGATATGTAGCACCTGGAACCAATAATGGTGTCCCCACTTCCCTACTTACCCCCTCACACCCCAAAACACATACCAACAACACTCTTTGAACTGGGAAATTGTCTCTCACAATGAAAGTCAGTTACAGATCCATGAAGTGGAAGTTATAATCAGAGTAAGGAGTTGAGCTCTATCTGGATTGACGAAGATGAGCTGCATAAGTCAGCACACCTTGCAGGTGAACAGTTCTTGAAATAGATGAACAAGAAGAGAACATACTTCGGCTATTAGTAGCGCCAACACTCCATCCTGTCAGCAGTGGAGGGCAGCTCCAGGGTTTAGTTAGTTGTAAGTCCTTGATTATGCATCTGTCTGCTCTGTCATACTGAACTTGACCTTGGAGAAAAGCCTGTCCGAAGTCTTCTAAAATCTGTCTTTCTGTTTCCCTTCCCACTCAAACTTACCCTTTTGGGATTGTAGTCCAAGAGGTTTTTATTCTTTTAGACAGTTAATTGACCAACCATGAGGTTACTCTCCATGACTCTCTGAGAAGGAAGCCAAAAAAAGCTATATTGTTAAGGTAGTAACTGTCCCTAGTTTTAAAATGAAAATTTTTCACAACAATAGGGTTTGCCAAAAGTGTGAATGTCATTTTATTTTATGCTGCTTAGAAAAGAGAAGTTTATTGTGGATTTGATATTATACAAAATGCTCGTAAGAAAACAAACGTGCAAGATTTATGGAAGAAAAAAAAATCAGTGGCATCACAGTAACGCGAAACAATACCTGTGATGTGAAGTTAGATAAAATCTATACACAGTGACTTTATGAAATACTGTAGGGGCCAATAGCTTTCAAATTTGTGTATATTTTAGTAAGTTAATTTTGAGCATATGCATTATATATCATTTACTGTGATATCAGTAGGAAGTATGAATATTCACATCGAGTAGGAGTAAAGTCTAAAAATAAACTGAAGTGAGCTCAGGTTAGGTTTTTGGCCAAATATGTTCTAGAAACAAATAGGAAAAAATCGCATTTAATATGTCAGAGTATTTTGGATTTCTGAATTGAACAATAATGTTTACACTTCCACTACTCTCTAAAGGGCTCTTCATCATGATGAGTATATTATGAACAGCTTTCCATGTGAAAAAAGAAAATACATCTACACTGTCTTGAAATATCAAAATTTCACCATTCAAATTTAATAATATGCACTTTTAAATGTAAACTCTATAGAAATGCAAAGCAGAGATGCAAAGTACTGTTTTACACCACCTCCAGAGATAAGACCTATTAACTGGCAGATGTCCTTCTCAGACTTCTTTTCACACATAGCCCACATGTAAACTTTATTTCATCTAAAAAGTGGAATGTGCCAGTGAAATCTGGCTCCTCCTGTTATATATTTTGGACAGATTTATATCATTCCTATAGGCTAGCCTCATTCTCATAAATAACCTCATTAAATGCAGAGAAAATTTTCATTTTCCCCTTTTCCTTCCATCTAGATAGTTACTTGATCCTCAGCTTTCTAAGCTGTAGTGAGGTGCACAAGAGTTGTCTGACTCCTGCTGACTAAGTGTTCCACAGAATGAAACATTGCCCAGTGCTACATCATCCTCACCATTGTAGCTGTTGAAGCCCATTGTTGCAGGGTCAGTGTTCTTATAGAAAATCATTCTTTCTCATGGACCTTCTTGTCAAGCATGACATTCCTCTCCAAAGATGGGCCCCATTACACAGCTTGTCCACAGTACATGAGACAGTCTTCATATTTGCTCATTTTTCCTGTAGTCCACTCACACCCTGCCATCAAATCAATGCTAGCCCATAGCGATTCTCTGCGGGTTTTTGAGACTGTAACTCTTTATGCCTTTATCCCAAGGAGCTGCTGGCGGCTTCGAACTGCTGAGCATGCGGAAGCAGTCCAATGTGAAACCACCCCACCACCAAGGCACCTAAGTAGAGTCAATAGTCTTCAATAAGATCATAATTCAAATTCACCTATTCTTCTTTGCTGTAATTTACTAATTGCCCAGTTATCACAGACATACGAGAGGATTTGACATACCATAGCTTGGTGCAGTCACACTGTGCCTTCCAGAGGTGATTAGATGCTTAAAAATATTTGGAAGGATTCCTTTGCCACAGATTTGCTCATTGCAATGTGCAATGTGTCCTTTTCTTGACTGCTTTTCCCAGGACTTTCATGGTGGATCGAAGTAAAAGGAGATCCTCCATCTATTGGAACATTGTGTATTGGTCCAGTTTTGAGGATTTGGGGGGTTTTCTATGTTGAGGTGTCATCTATACTGAAGATGGAAATAAGGAAGTGCTCCAGGTTGTCTTCATTTTCTGAAAAAAGGGTTGTGTCATCTGCAAATTGATACTTCTCTCATTCTTGATGCTGCATTCTTCTTCATCCAATCCACTTTCTTGGATGATTTACTCAGATTGCACATGTATTGTGAACAAACATGGCTACAGGTCTTCAGCACACCTCCCTCGCCCTAAACCACTCATTGTCCCCTGGTGCTGATTGTACTGCTGCCTCTTGTATGGGAGTTTCAGTATGTGCACATGTAAGCAATGATATCCCTCAGTTCCATGTCCTTGTCTGAATTTGAGAGTTCTATCAGGCTTTCATTAAAATACTGCTGCTGGTTTTTTGGTAGGAACTTCAGAAAAAGTGTATTAAATATTATACCAATGATGTGTGATATTATATATTCTATGAAATCATCTTTCTTTGTAATGAGCACAAATACAGGTTGCTTCCAATCAGTTGAATGGATTTCTCTGCAATGAGCACTACAATACCTACAGAGTTCAGATGACTTTGCTGTGTGAATTAATTGATATATACATACAGATGTTCTTCATAATAAACTATACAAACAT
This sequence comes from Nesogale talazaci, assembly GCA_004026705.1. Taxonomy (NCBI): domain Eukaryota; kingdom Metazoa; phylum Chordata; class Mammalia; order Afrosoricida; family Tenrecidae; genus Nesogale; species Nesogale talazaci. Next base: position 87,160 of record PVJH01002431.1, on the reverse strand, counting down.
ATGGTGTCCCATTGAATTTGCCACCTCAACTTCTTGAAATCAGGAAGCATGTACATAAATAGGTAAAAAAGATACTGACTCATAGAAGGTTACAGGGAATCCATTTCAATAAAAACATATGAATAAATTACAAATAGAATTAAGATTATTGTAAGCAATGGAGAAGTGGAAATATCTTATTCTTATTTATTAAAATTTATATTTCCCTGGCATGATTGCAATATTGTATTAGAAAATCAGCTCTTTATAGGCATATGAAAGTAAATTTTATTCTAGTCTAGATGGAATTCTAACAGAATCTGAATTAATAGCCTTTTGCTGTTTAATCAGCCCATTTTTTTGAGTGACATTTTTAAGTCCATTGATTTTTCTCCTGTAGTACTATCCCTTGCATTCTAATTTTTCAGAAAACGCTCTTTCTGAAATAGAAACTAATCCTAGATGGTTTCTAAGGACCTTCCAAGTCAGAGGAAATGATAAATCTTAACTTTGAGAGAGACAATGCCATGGGACTGCCTCAATGACAGGAGCAAAAGGTTAAAGCTGGTTCACCCAAATGTGTTGGGAAGGGAGAGAAAGGCAGTTTCAAACAGATGCTTAAGCTGAGTTTTTGGTCTTTTCCAATCTAAGAAAACCTCCCTGATATACCTATTATAAATGTGCAGAATCAAATTCTTAATGGACAGTCTGTGATTAATAATCTTTTTAAATTAATTCAATGAATTCTTAATAAATATCTATTCCAGTATGGATGATTTAACATGCCCCGAAATATATAAAGACAAATATGTCCATTTTTCAAGATCTGTAATTTTCTTTATTCTTTCACAATACTCTTTTATAAGAGGAGCAATATATCCTTTCATAGTGCCTAACAAAATACTGAAAAGGTAGCACATGCACAGGAGTCTTGGTGACCGAGTGGGTTATCAGTTGGGTTGCTAACGACAGGGTCAGCAGTTCAAAAATCACCAGCTGCTCCACAGAAGAAAGATGTAGTTTTTTACTCAGAGATTCACAGTCTCAGAAAGTCGTGGCCACTTCTACTCTGTGATGTAGGGATTCAAGGGTACTGAGTTTGGTTTTTGATTGTAGACACTTCAATACATTGTTCCCCCCTATGGTCATAGACATAATCTCATTTGAGCAAAATTTACTAAACAAAGTTAAAGTGAAATAGCGTCACCTTGGTTTATGAATCACTCACTTCTTTTCATCAAGTAGTTCTCAATAAATACTTTATCAAAATTGTTTTGAATATCTTATATGCAACATCATTACCCCCAAATTAAACATTACTGCTGAATTCAAAGACAGTGGAACCTAGAACAAGTAGTTCTGACAATGCGATGATAAAGTTCTTGGCACACCATCCATAACTTCACAGGCTCAGGCATTCTTACCTGTTCTTCAAGAGAAAGACCTAGGAATATGCTTTTCTACAGATCACAACCATGACAACTTACTCTATGGGGCAAGTCAGCTCTATCATGTGACACTGTTAGGAATTAAAATTGAGTAGAAAAGAATCAATGAAAATACTTAAAATGCTTAACAATAAATATTCAGCTCATTTATATAGTAATAAAATATCTTCTAGGAGGAATTTTCAATTTCCTAATCTGCATGTGAATGACGAATAAGGTAGAATGAAGAACAGATGCATTTGAATTATGGACGTTGGTGAAGAATGTCAAAAGTACCACGGACTGGCAAAAGAGTAAATAAACCTGTGAAGTAAATAAATATGTCAAGATATATAGCCAGAATCCTCCTTAGAAGCAAGTATAGTAAAGCATTGTCCCAACTCCATGCACACATTTTTATTCTGGTAGACAAAGATTTTCCATGCATAAGAAACAACTCAAAGGCAAGCAAAACCAAAACAACAGTAACAAGAACAATACAGCAGCAACAAGGCAGCAACAACAAGAACCAACTCAACTGCAACTGGTTGAAATCAGACCAGAACCTGGAAAGAAATCCATCTCAGTGGCCTCCAAGGTCTTACTGAAAAGGACCATTCTTCTTGAGCTTGTAATGACTGACTTTGAATACTTGTTCCTGGTGTACTGCGACGGGTGGTAGCACTGATTCTCTGTCTACGTCTATCACGATGCCATGATAGTCCTACTCTCCCTCCTTTGACTTAACATTAAAATAAGCCACTATATTAAATGTTTAATGTAGTGTCTGTTATATATTAAGACTTAAACGGAAAGTAGCTATTGATGTTGTTTCAAATTGAGCTGTCTCAACAATTGGTTTATCTGATATCTTCCCTTTGTGTGTTGTAACACCTTTGCCCCTCCAGTATTGTGCTGGGATCAGAGAAGAAAATATCAGACGAAGGACATTTCTCTTATATCTCCTAACCAATGCCAAAGAGGGGAGTTAAGAAAATGACCCAAGGAAACCTCTCCACAGGACATTCCTAACTCAGCTTGGGCATCTCAAAGTTTAAGTTGTGAGGATTTGTGGCTTCCTTGGATCAAAAGGAAACTCAAAACTGTTTAGCATTCAGAAACCAGCTCCAGCTGTTTTCTTTTGGAGCAAGTTATTCACCTTCTCCTTCTGTTATCTTGATGGCCTTTGTCCCACTTTGATGGTGCATCTCTTAGTCTAGGTCACATCTCTTCTGTATTCTACACAATGCCAGAAACACTGCTGGAATTCATTAAACCTTGCAACAATTGGGTCTGTTACTTGAAATATCTAAAAACTTGAACATGCTTATTGAACTTTGCTTTTCCTTGATTTGTGAAAAGAAGGTATACTGAAAATAGTGCATAATTAATCCTTCATTCATTTATTCATTAAATAAAACAAATCTCTTGTAACAGAGGCCTTTCATTTGCATAGACCAGTTGCATTTGCAAGATGTTTCTCATGTTTAAATTTAATTTGATAGCCACTACGGTTTTGCAAAATATTAAATTGTTGCTGTGTGCTGAGTCAATGACAATTCATAGGGACACTGTAGGACAGAGTACAACTGTCTCTTCAGGCTCCCTCATCTGTAGTTGCAAACCACTCTGCAACTGTAGACATTTTAAGATTGACAGATTTTTTTGTTTTTACAATAAAAGTGCTAATGGTTTCAAACTGCCAACTACTCAGTAAACATCTGAGACTCTCCACCATGGCCCTTTGAAAATTAACAGATAAAAGTGTATTACCCAATCAGCTTCCACCATGCTTATTATATGGTAGATGCTTAATCTATGATTGGCCATTGAAATGTCACTTAAATTCTTCAGGCTTCAGTTTTGACACATGTCAAAATTAAAGAAAGTAGCAAGTTCTTACTCGGGGCCACTCTGAAGACTGAATAAGAATCTTAGGGTATGTCTACAACTGGAAGTTGGCTGGAATTGTACATTAGTAAATAGGCCATGTCATTCACCAATGGGTGAGCGTCATAAAATGCAATTAAAAACATTCCCAATCAATTCTGTAATGCTTACATTACATAAATCAATCACAGAGAAAGTATGTCCCAAATAGGTTGGAATTCCTCTGCAATGGAACTATGATGCCATCATTAGACTTGTTCTACAGAGAACAAGGTCACACTTAAAAATGTCATCTGCATGCTCGCAGTTGCACTCAAACTCAAAATCTAAAATTAGCTGCTAGAATAATATATAAATTTAGCAATATTTCAAGATAAACAAATAATCTTAAAATAAAGTGTGTTTTATGTTCCCCCCAAAATGAACATACCAGGTTTTTTCAGAAGGGTTCTAATCTTAAAGATTAGGAATATTTTGACAAGATCTGTACATTGAAACTTCCATAATATTGCTGAAGGGAACTCATGAACACTTAAATAAATGAAAAGATACACCATTATTGTGGCAGTCATGTGCTTATGTTAATTTCATGATTGAGATGTAGGGGAGGAGTTTAGCCTGTTATTCTGGAGATAGCCATTGAGTAGCCAATGAGGCCCCTTGTGGGCATGGCTTTCTCCTGATATGTCTGGGAAATCTCACGATATTTCCCTCGTAAAGATGAGAAGCTATCTCCCCAGTTCTTGTGAGTTAGTCTCAGAGACAATTAATCACAGACAAGACAAGATGGCAGTGTCTTGGGAGCTGGAGGAGAAGCCACACATCTTTATCCTGATGGAGCCAGACCTCTGAAGCTGAAGAGGCCATGTAGAGGCCCCTTACAGCGATGAATTGCTTCTGGCACCACTGGATGCTGTTGATGGACCCTGAGCTCTGGAAGCTAGGTGCCGTGGGGAGACGCCTGCCAGTGCCTGGACTCTGCATCCACTGACCTGTGATTTCCTGAGTCGGAAGGAGACATTATAGCCTGTTATCAGACATATGGGCTAATATAGAACTTATGACTTTGAACTGGACTGGGTTGAGATGCTTTCTCAGTGTTCCATTCCTTTTGTATATAAACCATTCGCTTATACCCATATGTGAGACTATGTATTTGTTTCTCTAGTCTACCTGGACTAACACAATTATGGATTAGGAAATTCAAAATTTTAAAGATATCAATTCTTCTCAAATAATTCCAGCAACTTGTTTCATTGAAATTGATGAGACAACACTAACATTCCTTTGGATGCATAAAGGATTTAGAATATCCAAATCAATGTTGAAAAAAAAAAGTACAAATATGGAAGACTTAAAATTCTTGACTTCAATATAAGGTTGTAGCAGTCAAGATAATACAGTACTGGAGTAGCCAAGAAATGGAGCAATAGGATAGGGTAGGGAGACCAGACATAAACTGACAACATTTTGACTTTCACTAAGGGAAACAAAGCAATAATAGGCAAAGAATTTTTGTTGCTGTTAGGAAATGTGGCTGACATAATGATATTTTTAATAAAAATAAATAATAAAACTATAAGTATGAGTAACAGCCTGTGCTAAAAGCTGTTGAAGGACCAGGCACCTAAATATAAGCAATAACACTCTAATGTTTCTACAATAAACCCTAGGAGAATATCACTATGATTTACTGGGACTAAAATGATTTCTGAGACAGGCCAACAGAGAAATAATCCCCAAAGGAGAAAACAATAAATGAGACCTGCTTGCAATGGAAGCTGTTTGCACATTACAAGGCACCATTTTGAAAACAAACAATCTCATATAAACAGAGGGAAAAAATAAGATATTCCACAAAAGAAGACAGAAAAGTGACCAAAAAGACCATGAAGAAATATTCAACATTATTAGCCATCAAGGAATGCAATTGAAAGCATAGTGAATTACTGCCACACAGTAGAATGGCTACATTTAGATGGACTGTCAGCATCCAATGGCAGTGATGGAAAAGAGCCAGTGAAACGCTCATACATTTTTGGTGGGAATATACTTTCTGCACCCACTTTGCAAATAACAGTCTATCATTTTTCCTACAAGAAGTGGGAAATAACTACCTATGGCACTGTAATTCCACTCATTGGTTTTTACCCAATAGACATGAAAAACAATGCCCATAGAAAAGACTGGTATAAAAATGCTCATGAATATTTATCTTAATGCTTCACGAAATGGTCCACATGCCTATCAATACAAAAATGGATAAACAAACTAGTAAATTCACTTGGGAGCAAAATGATATAAATTACATATGCAACAAAAGAAATGAGTGAAAAAAGTGTTTCTAGTGAAAGAAGATTTACTCACACAAAAATAGATTGTGTGATTCTTTTGATCCCAAAGTCCAGAAGAGGCAAATATGTCTACACTGGAAAATGATGAAAGATTGGTTGCTTCTGCAAAGTGATAGTAGGGATTGTCTTGGAAAGAATATAAAAGAATAATATGGAGCAATAATAATATTCTAACATTGCCTCATTAGGTTATGAAGGTATATAGAACACAATTTTGTACATAAATTTTATATAAAATGTAAACAATATTGAGTTCTAGATAATCAGCAAGCTAGAGTATTTCGAGAAAGAGCACAGTGATTTGCAACTTATAGTAGTCCACAAAAACTAAGATAGTGTGATGAGCAAACAGGCATATGTTAATGTGATAAAACAAATATAGTAATATATTTATGGCACAATCTAGGTCAGGCATCCTCAAACTATGGCCCACGGGAGGACATTTATCTGGCCCACTGAGTGTTTTTGCCCCTGCTCTCTTCCTGCTTTGCAGCTGACTCAATGAATTTGTGCATAGTTTTGTTTTGTTTTTAACTATAGTCTGGCCCTCCAATGGTCTGAGGGACAGTGAACTGGACCCCTGTTTAAAAAGTCTGAGGACCCCTGGTCTAGTTGGTGGTCATATGAGTCTTTGCATTTTTTAACATTATTTTCAACATTCCCATATGAAATCATTTCTCTTAACTTTTTTAAAGAAAGCAGAGGATCAACCAAAATGCCATCTTGAGTAAAGCATTCTTTGCAAGGTGTGGGCTCTGAAATCAGTCTGTACTGTTTTACTCAAGGTGGAGTGTTACTATTATGAGACACAGTCTTCATACTATGCAGTATATGAAATTGGTGTGTGTGAAGGTTAATGAGACTAAAGAGGTAAGTAAATAAAAGTCCAGGATATAGTCATTCATAGAAAGAAAATAAAGAAAACATACTTCTCCTCTACTCCTTCCCTATTGCTTACCTCTCACATTCTCAGAGACTTCTTTTGCATTTTCTGTGACCATTTCCCCCCTTCTCCTTGATATCCTTTGATGACTCATGAATTCTCAGACTCCTTTGTTGTCTAAGAATGAGATCCACTCGGATCCCAAAGCTCCACCTCTTGGAAAAACCATCTACAATGATTCTCTTTGTTGTCCTCACAGAGCTAAACACTCCCCTTGAAGCAATGCTTGGTTCCCATCCCAGCCTGCTCCTTACCTGCAAGACAAAATGTTAGCTTGTGTATAGAATCCAAGGACATAATCCTATCCTGTGACTTAATATTGGATTCTGTTAGATAAGAAGAAATACATACATACATCGACACATACACATAGAAAGAGATATATAGATAGTTGGTTTCAAAGTTTTTGCTTTTGTTTTGTTTTGTTTTGCATCACTGCCCTGGTAGGGGTAGGAAGCCCAGCCTTGCTCCTGGAGAGCTGCTGCTAGATTTGAACCATCAACCGTGTGGGCCACAGTCCGCACACAACCCCTGTGCCACCAGGGCTCAGCTGGTTTCAAGGTTTTATTTGAGCATGTTATCGCCATCATGTTTGATCCTGAGAGGTAAGCAAGGGAGAATAATCTCTTGGATCCATTTTAGAATCTAGGACAGTGAGGCCCTAGGGTTCTACCTGGTAGGCTCCAGGTCACAGTCGGGAGAAAAGGGAGGTACATGAGGCCAGGTCCCAGGCAACAGTACCTCTATCCCCAAGCCAATCCCCCCACAGCCATGCGCAGGAGGTAGTCCTGTCCAGGTTGGGGAAACATAGGCTCCCCACCCCCACCCCAGCAGTACCCTCTGATATAGTTAAAGTTTATTGTGCCAACCTGGCCAATAAACACATGTGAGATTAACTGGCCAATAAGCACAGGAAGGGTGGAGAGATAAATGACTAGGTGTTCCTCACATTTCTAATGTTTGGGTCTCTTGCTTTCTGATGGTAAGACCAGGGTGCAACTACCTTAGCCAGTTACCTGCTTTGGCTGGCAAGGCTTACTTCCTGTGAGACATCCCTGAAGGGCAGCCACATGGACCTAAGGCAGCCCTGGGTTCTAAGCAGCCAGGTGGAGACCCCTGCCAGTGCTGAGCTGCTGACACGCTCACTGATTTGACTTTCCTTCTGCATTGGCATCATTGCATGTATTTTGTAAGATGGAGGACGACTTTGTCGATTGGTGTCGGAGATATGGGCTAATGCTGGAGTTATGGGTTTGGATGCTTTCTTTTTTTATTTTAAAATATTTTATTTGCTTAATTATGCATTTATTGTATGTGTGCATGTGGGTAGATTAGAGAAACCAATTCAAAGACACTCAGATAGGTATAAGAAAGAGGTTTACATACACGAACAATTCAATACTGAGAAAATATATTTACTCTCTCTATAAAACTCTCTTATACATATATGTGTTTGTGGATTTGTTTCTCTAGTCTACCCAGACTAACACACACTCCAATCCCACTAGGCCTGAACAATTGTGGTTGTGTCCTTCCTAGATCTCAGAGAGTCCATCAGGTGGGGGCTCCTTTGTGTACATCTGCATTTTCCCTCTCCCCACCTCATGTACACACAGCCAAAGAAGCTTTCTTTGAGGGCCATCAGTGGCAGAAACTGCTCCTGTAGCCTTTCCCACCCAGGCACAGTCAAATGCAGAGGTAGTTCTGGGCCAGGCAGATGTCAAAATCCTGAAGGAGGGTAATGCCTTAAAAGACCCCAGCCAATATGATCAGGTGGTCCTGCAGTCTTTGGCATGGATGGAGCCCTGCTGCATGGATGGAGCCCTGGACATCCCAACTCCACTGGATGTTCAGAACATCCTTTGCAGGGGCTCTGATACAGCACGAGAAGGGCACCTCCAGCAGTCCTGCACCAAAATCAGTCCTGTGCACTTTTAAGAGATGCCGAGGTTCCCCTCCTTAGGTGGTCAGCCTCTGCAGCAAGACTTGTGTTCTTGAGCAAAGTCAATGAGATTCTGGTGGCTGATGTTGTCCAGTTATGCCTGGATGGTATTGTTGATGAAGAGGTTGAGATGGTCTTGAATCCAGTCCTTGACAACGAAGGCCAAGGTCCCTGTGGCCAGGTCCAGGAAGATGATACAGCCAAGGAACAGGGAGAAAAACTTGAGGAAGGTGTTCCCCCTTAGGGCCCCCATTCAGCTTGCAAAGCAAACTCCAGCATGGCACTTCCAATCCTCAGAACAGTCACACAAGGTTCAAACTCTCGAGATCTGACAGCTTAGAGATATTGGAGAACACACCCTTCTCTTCCAGGCCCATAGGCCAATTGTCAGAGCATAATCCCAGCACCAAGAAAAAGTTGAAGCCAAACAGGCAGCATCAGCCAACCCCCGGGTTTCTGGAAGAACTGAAGATTGCTGAGCATGGCTAGTGGGTGCCCTCAGCCTGAGAACTGGAGCCAAGAACAGGGCCCAGACCTGCCCCGGGCTACCTGAGAAAGCATTTTAATATCATTCATTTTGTCTCAATAAACAATACTTTAGTGTCAAGAAGGACACTAGGAGGAAACAACCCCCAAGCTAGCTTTATAGGAACAAGGAAGCACATCTCAGGCACTGGAACGTGTGCAGGTGCTATACCCGCTCTACAGACTCCAGATGGATGTGACTGACCAGCTCCTGACTTTTGATTCTTTAAGACATTTGCACCTAACAATCTCTCTGTTTAGTGTTCTACAAAGGTATTTTTTGTTTACTTTCAAAGTTTAATGATCTTAGAAAATTTTAAAATTTTCTGAGAGCAATTCTAAGTGGTCTACTCAATTTTTTGTTTCCCTGCTGTTTCTTAGAAAGTTTAAAATGACAAGTTTATGATTTAAATCTAAGGATTATATTGGGATCTTACTTAAACCTAGGTGGATGGATTAATAGTGAAGGAAGGAAAAAGTAGGAAGAAAGTGAATCACTAAGGAAATGATTAATGAATTGGTGTGCATATGAAAAATGTTGAAAGATGGGAGTTGCCCAATAAGGGGCATTCCGCCAGAAGTCTCTGGGTAGTGCACCAGGTTCAAATACACTGTTGCTGACTGCAAAAGTTTCAAGTTGGACAACATTCTGCGTTACTTTAGATGAAAAGCCTAGAGGTCAACTTCCCTTGGAAACTTTGTGGAGCATGACTCTTGTCTGAGCCAGAAGGGTTCACCATGAATGGAATCCATTCAATGACAAGAGGCTTTGTTATTTTATTTTTATTGTTTAATGATGAGAATGTCTATGGAATGCCTTCACCTCAACATAATGGAGAATAGACTTGCATAGTAATTGTGACACTTGCAATTTTTAGAATTTAATTCATCTGAAACAAAGGCCCTACAGATAATATAAGTTGTTAGAAATAAAACATTAAATGTGTCTTATAAAATATTTATTTGTCAAAGGATTTGCATTATAAAACTACAAAAAACACAAGCTCTGTCAATCAATAAGAAGGCAGTAAGACAGGGCAAAGACTTAAGGCCTTCAGTATAAGTCAGGGATCTAGTCAAGCTGTTTAAGCTAGGTCTATTCCTGGAACAGGTAAATCTTCTGTAATTCCAGAGTAAGGGGCACCAATGGCATAGGTAACCACTCATCGGCTAATGGAAAGGTTGGCAATTAAAAGTTATCCAGTAGATCCTCAAGGAAAAGACCTTACAATTTACTACTATAATAAAACTCCCATCAAGTAAAAACTCTGGTTTCTATTATCCCTTGTGTTTGCTATGGTTTAAAATGAAATTGATGGAGGTTTAAAATAATAGCAATGACAAAGTGTTGATGCTGTTCTTGTTAGGTGCAGTTCAACAGAATGAAACACTGCCATCCTCACATTCCTTACAACAGTGCTTCTCAACATTCCTAATGCCATGGCCCTTTAATACAGTTCCTCATTTTTGGTGACCCCTCCCTTCCCCCAAACATGGCATCATTTTCATTGCTACTTCATAACTGTAATTTTGCTACTGCTATGAATCAGGTGACCCCTGTGAAAAGGTTGTTTAATCCCGACCTACAGGTTGAGAATGCTGCACTATATCAAGCTAGAATTGAATCTTCCTCTTCGCCAGAACTAACCCCGGTGTCCTTTTCAGGGATTGATGGTAGATGAAGATAGATGAAGTCACACCATCTTTTCTCTCTTCAGGAAAATAATCCGTAAAGTTAAGAAGTCTTTTCTTTGGTTATTCTCAATAATACTTATAAACAAATAAAACAAAATAAAAACATTGGTTATCTATCTGTGTCTTGGTAGAGAAAATAAACTTGAATAGCAAAAGAACTAATGCCAACCAGTAGGTTCAAATGCATCATTTTGTAAAAAACTTAATCTCTTATCCACCTTGTCTGAATGCATTCCTATTACTTACCTGCTGCTTGAAAACTTCCCCAAAGGTCCCCTGAGATTATTTTTGTAATTGTGATGGGTTGGGAATTTGGAGTGGGTAAGGATAAAGACCAGAGGTAACTCAGTAATTTTGATGTCTCTAATATAAGGCCAGTAAAGTGCTTTGAGCTTTTAAAAATTCCTAATAATGAAAAGTATCATTATGTTTCTGTCTCTGTCTTCAGTCAGGCCTACAGTTAAAGCACTCAAAATAATTATCCCTTTGCTCTTTAAAGGTCTTTGGGATATATTTAGTCCCAACACCAGTAATAGCAAGAGCCCTAGGTTACTAACTTCCAGTATTGAATATCTTTCACCATAAAATTCATTCTCATGTTTCCTTTAACCTATTCTCCTTTCATCCTAGACATTTACATGCACTTTCCACTACATCAAAGGATACGTGGTGCTGCCCCAAGGTAAACTTAGGATTGACAAGCCTCAAGTCGGTGATTCCAATTCACCAGCCATTTGTAGGAAGAGTGGTGAGCCTATCTGCTTCTGTAAAATGTGTAACCTCGGGAATTTTATAAAGGCACTATAGGTCATAAATTTTATGGCAGAAGGTTTGGTTGGATTTTTGGTTTTCTTGGTTATGCACATGTTCCAAGCAAGTAGTGAACATTTGAAAAATATTTTACATTATCCCTTGCCATTTTTCTTCTATCCCTTTATTCCTGATTTAATCACACTTACATTTAACACTCATACAAATTATAATTGGTCCCTAAAAGCCTATTGTAATAATTCAGATTCACAAGAATATGTACTCAAGTATACTGAAGTATAAACCAACCCAAATATAAATCAAGCCATAAATTTTACCCCAAAATTTGGAAAACTTAATTGACTCAAGTATAAGCCTGGGATGGGAAATGGAGCAACTATTGGTAAATTTCAAAATAAAAATATTAACCAATAAAATTACATTAATTGAGGCATCAGTAGGTTAAATTATTTTGAATATTTATTTCAAAGAAAAACAGTAAACTAGTTCTGTAAGTGGAAAAGAACAATAGGTTAAAACAATAGGTTATCAACAATAACTTTAAAAGTACAAAACCCTGAGCTCAATCAGCAACCAAGCTAAAACTTTAAAAAACCTTTAAACTGGATTCCTTCTCATCTGCTGTATGTTCAAACAGAGCTTCAGCTTTAGCTGGAGTGAGGCTATTGGCATAGACATGGCCATCATTACGGAATTCACAGTCATCACCATCACTGCTGTCGTTTTCATTCAAAGCGCTATCTCCACTACCATCTACAGCATTACTAATGCCACACCTCTTGAAGGCGGATCTCTTCCCATGCAGCCCAAACCCATGCTGCTATCAATTCTATGCTGGGCTTCATCGGATTTCCAACTTTTGTTAGTTGGGCTTGACCAGATGACATGCATTCATGCCACATCTTTCACACATGGTCTTTGAAAAGTTTATTTAAACACAAATTTAGGGGCTGTAATACAGTTTTAAGCCCACTGGAAAAATGGCCTAAATAATTTGAGAAGGCTTTGCCAATTTTTTTGGTCATCAGATGTGTGAGCTCTGAACATATCCCAAATTAGCAATGATGTTTTTTTTTCTTTAAGGTTTCTCCCACTCATCCATTCCAAATTTCTTTCAGCCACTTTTTTTTTTTGGTTCTGTCTTCATCCATCCAGCTTTTAATATGTAAAGGCACAGCAATTTGTGGTGGAATTTGCCCTTTTTAGACAAGGTCTTTCTTTTAAAAATAATGACTGGCTGCAGTTTAAGTTCCATTAGCCAAAAAATACAGAACAACTGTGAAATGTTTTGTTTGTTTTTTTTTTTTTCATTTTCTGTGGTTCTGAGTAAAATAGAAATTTTGTCTCTAAAACTTGCCACAGTTCTATTGCTTGGAAGATCAAGGGCTGTTGGTGTCTCATCCATATTCCCAATACCTTCCAGGTCATAGTTGTGGATTCTTCTTTGTTTTATGATAAGTGAATGGAATGGCATCGCTTTTTCATCAAGGTCTTTTGGCAACTTCTATGAAATCTCTGTTTCTTGCTGCAAACATAGGGCAAACCTATCCATGAAACAGGTACACCATCATGGTAACGCAACAAAAATTTCAATGCCTGGTGTTTTTAATTTGTCATCTTTAGCCATTTGAAGGGCACGTAAGTGAATTCCCATGCGTGTTATGCAGTAACCATTTTGACGACACTCCATAGCCCATTTATGCAACCCATGTTGCATAAACATGCAGTCTCTCGAGTCCCATATGAAGTCATTATAACACACCGAGCTTTTTTTTCCTTTGAAATCTTGACAAGTCAGCTTTCATCTATTGCCGCTCCCTCACTTGTTTTTCATCAACACAAAATTCCCTACTTATAATGCTCTTATTGCTTTCTTCTGCTCTTGACACAGTCTTACGTTTGAAACCAGATTCTGATGACCTGTGCTTTAGTTTGGGTCCAGAAATAGAAGTATTAGGATCCATTTATAGCAGGATTCAAAAAAAAAAAAAGATTTTGAAAAAGAATGCCCTACCCTAGTGATTGAATTCTCAAAATACACCATAAGCTTTGCTCCGAAAAGAAGTCATAGTTCTTAAAAGCGGTCAATTTATAGTAAAACTGGAGGTATCCAGGCAACTATACAAATAGGCACATAAAATCAATTGGCAATAGAACGCAACAAGGCAGACAAAACTTCTGTCTGTTTTTTAACAGATTACCCCTTACCCCACTCCCCCCCCCCCCCCCAAAAAAAAAAAAAGTCATCACAAGATCCAAAACATGCTGTATCACCAAGGGAGCTGACAGTAATTGAGGGTTAGGAGAGTTTGAGCAGCCTGTGTGAGGGTTCATACTGTACATGCAGTGTCACTTCATGCGGTGCATTACTACATACACTGCCTTACCACATGTACACAATGCAGCTTGTCTAGTTTGAGGTCTGAAGCAGGCTGAGAATATTCCACAGTGTGATGACATGACTGTTTGCATAGTGCAGCCTGTTTTAGAGTTCATAATATTCATGCTGTAGTGTGTACGTACTGTGTTATCACATGCTCTGCATTACTGTATATGGAACATTAACGCATATGTCTGGGATGTGTTAATGCAACACGTGCCGTACCACAGTGCGTACACAACACAGTGTGTATATGATGAGCCCTAACACAGGCTGCTCTATGCAAGCATAGTCGCTACTGAGTCCAGGTCGGGGTTGATAAGAAAATTAAAATTATAGCAGACTAAAAACTGTAAATAAACGTACTGTATATCCAAGATCAGAGAAGCACCAGTACTTGTATTTAGCCATAGGTGGCATGACCAAGCACAGGTAAAACTGTAAAGGCTGTGTCATCGATCACAGCCCTGGAAGAGCGCGAGAAGAGGGAACACATCCGACAATCATCTGCAAGCATGGGGTGCATCCCAGGGACCTGCACACAGATGCAAGCAGGTTCTTGCTCAGTATGGCTCAGACAACACAGCGGCTACCGGTGTGCAGGAGAAAAGAAGAGCCGTGATGTCAGCAGTCATCAGACCATCCACAGAGGCGCCGGCGTATGCAGATGAGTGGGAGAGACCTAAGAACACCTGCACGGCATGGCACAGAAGAGGGTAAGTGTGACTCTCTCTCAAGTATAGGCCAAAGGGGGCTTTTTCAGGACAAAAAATGTGCAGACAGATTCGGCATATTAGTATATGTGGTACCCTGCCTGCCATTACACAAATTTCTCCTAGCACATTTTTCCTATGTTATAACCTCTAACATACAAGTACATTTCTTCAGTAAAGTCTGCAGCTTGAAAACAAAACCCGTGTATTTAAAATAATGTGATTTCAAAGTATTAATGGGTACTAGAAATAGAGTCCAACTCCAGGAAAAGTAGTTTGCTATAAATTTTAGTAAAACCTGAAAATGATTTTTAAAAAATCATTTATACCAACACCCATTTGTAACTAAAGAGAAAATTTAAAAAAATTTAAAAGCACCTGGCAAGTTAACCATAAGTTAACCATTTTTTGCATCTCAAAATAATAACAGTCTGCAGAAATCTTACATCTTACCTTTTTCTCAATGGTGCAAAATCAAATATTTTTCCTTTAAAGCTTGGGAGCAAAACCCAGATACTTATTTTCATTCCTCTTATTCAACTTAGCAGTGGAAATTCTAGTCCCCATAACAAGGTAAGTTAAGCAAATAAAAGCCATACATGTTTAAAAGGAAGAAAGAAAGCTTATTTGCAGATGATTGTATGTATTGAAATTCTAAAGTAATCTGAAAAAGTCTTAGAAGTAACAAGTGAGTCATACTCAGTTTTACAACTCAAGATCAATACATACCCAAAACTCCCATTTCCATATACAGAAAGTGAACATATGTATGCAAAATTTTAAATTGCAATATCATTTAAAATTACTCCAAAGAATTTGAAATAGGAACAAACTTGACAAACTGTTTAGAAGATCTGTAATGCTAAAAACTACAAAATTCTGTCCCAAATTTTCAAAAAAACCCTAGATAACTGAAAGAAGACATTTTGTTTATGGATTGAAAGATTCATCTAGTAAAGATGGAAATTGTCTACAAACTGACTTATAGCTTTAATACAAATTCTGTCAAACTTTTCTAAACAGAAGAGTTTTTATAGACATTAAAAAACAAATTATAAAATTTATATGGAAGAGGACAGGCCTTAGAATGACTAAAACAATGTTAAGAAGCAGAGTAAAGTTTGAACATCATTCTACCAGATATGAAGGATAGAGCTACAAGCTTTAAGACAATGTGATATTCATGGAAGAATAATTAACTATTATGCCACCAGGGCTCCTTTCTTCTCCATATGGCACCGCTATTAATACATAGGTTTCAGATGTGTATATTTTGTCCCTTAAGGTCCTTATGGCTAATATAGGGTTCCAGTTAGAGCCATATCACTTTCACCTATCAAGGTTGTTCATGGTACCTGGAACCTGGATTTGCATTTATGTGCAGCTTTTTTCTTAGTTTTTCTTTTAAGTTTACCCTCTCTGGAATCAATTCCTCAAAGACATCTCAAATACCCCAATTCCATTACAGTTCTTTATCACTGAGGACATCTCAATTGTTCTCTTTGGAATATAGATAACATGAAAAGCATACATAAATCTGTCGTGGACTTTACCAAATAATGAGACTATTGGTAGTATTTGTGCCATAGACAATATTCCAAAGGTGAAAAATACAAGTAAAAGATGGCTTCATAATGAACTATTATGTCTAAAAAACTGAAATATAGAGTAGGGATTAGTATGGAATCCATTGTTAGGAATGAAGTAATGGGGAACAAAGATCATTCAGCAGAAGAAAAATCAGAATTCTTATAAACAGATCTAACACATATATGATAACAGACACAAAATCTTTAATGCGTGAATAAGCCCACTGGAATGAAACATTGAGCCTTCAGAACTGGAGTCTCTACAAACATTATCAGAAAGTACCACCCTTCCCCAGAGGTTAGCATAGCAGACTCCCAATGATCTCCATGGCTAAATTCAATCACCCCAGTAATGTTTATATCACAAATCAAATTCATTCCCCAGAAAACAAAGACAAACAGATTGAAAATTTATTGGCATCTGCTGTGTTGTGATTATAGCTTTTAAAATGATTCACATCACATGTGTAAAATGCACAAATATATCTTGCCATTGAAAAATATATGACATTTTGCTTGTATATAATGGAAGATTTTATCTAACCCAAGATGCTGCCTTTTTTATTGCTCCTTGCCAAGAGGATGCTTGGGACACATTTATTGGTTTAATATAATAATAAATGAGATTGCACCCAATACAAGAGCCAGAAGGACACCCATATGAAGAAGGTGGCTTAATTGATTTCTCTGAGGACATAAACTACTCTTCTGTGAATTTAACTTTGAGAATGAGGACTGTTTAAACAATATTTCTGAGGTGTCCATTCTTGAAATGCAATCTTACTTTTTAAAACAATAGTGATACTTTCGAAGAGGCTGAAAGATATATCTTTTGATTAACTCTGTTTGATCTCCAGGGCTGTTCACTTTAGATGAGGCTAGGAGATCTGTGAGTAAAAGATTCTGGAGGAGTTTATTTCTATTTCAGTCATATTTGGGTTTCACAAAGCTGGATCCCATATATCTGTTAGTGTACTCACAGAGCATGTAGACTTACAGTGAAGGATTTCAACAACTTAATGCCTTGTATTTTTCTTAGAATATGATGAGATGATTTTAATTAAAATTATTTTCAATGAAATTTCTTTAAAGATATATCAAGAAGTGAGGGAAGACTATAAGGAGGCTATACTTTGCTTCTAATATAGGACAACTTTCTTGTCCCTATGGTAGACTTCACCCAGGGAAACCAAGGTATTAAAAGAATAGCCTCTGAAGCCTACATCCAGGAGGTCAAACAACAGCATTTCTTATTAACTACACCCTCTTAGGCAAGCTATTTTTAACATCTAGGCCTGAACGATATTAAGAGGAGATATTGGTAATACTTACAGTGTATGGCTATTGTGATGATTTCATATGTTAATATATATTTGAGCTACCCTGAGCAGTATTTAACACATTATAAACTATACCTGGAGTCATAGGTAGTTCCAACTGTTAACTTGTTTGACTGCTAAACAAAAGGTTGGAGGTTCAATTCTTTCCACTGTCCCCTCAGTAGACAGGTTTTGTGATCCACATTGGAAAAATCAGTCATAAAAACCTTATGGAGTGCGGTTCTACTCTAGCACCTAGAATCGCCATCCATCAGAGTAGTTTCTAATGAAAAGTGGCTTTTCATTGGATATAATTCACTGCATTGAGTTGATTATTACCCATAGATATCCCGTAGGTCTGAATAGAGCTGCTCTTGGGTGTTTCTAAGACTTTAAATCTTTTCAGACCAGACAGCCTTATTTTTCTCCCCTGGAATTAAGGAAACTGGATTTGAGCATCTGACCATTCTGTTGAAGCTCCACTACAACACTGTGCTTCTTAAAAAAAAAAAAGTTAATATTTTAACATTAAAAATCTGCATCAAGAGTTGGAAGCATCTTTAATTATTAAGCACTTGTCAGCATAATATACTATTTTAAATTATAATATAAGCGAATGATTAAAGACTAAATTACCTTCACTCTATAGGCAGAAAATTATATTTATAAATCTTATTTGTTCTTCTAATAATCATCTTGAATTACCACTCTGCCACAGTTTTATCGGCTTCCATACCTCTTGTACTCAAGATATCTCTATAATTCATGTTGTCTCCTAAGTTATATCTTTGACACTTTCTGGGGACTTCATGGTTATTGGCGTTTGCTTCTGTACAACAGTCCTTTGTGCTCTATCAGCACAGAAGCAAACAACAAAAGATGCCTTGTCGTCACAAAGTTTATTCCTATTCATAGCAGTCCTAAAGCAGTCCATAAGGCTTCCTAGGCTGTATTCATTGTGAAAGCTGATTGTTACATCTTCCTCCAGTGGAGCAGCTAATAGGTGTAAAACACAGACCTTTCGAATCACTTTCAAGTGCGTAGTCAAGACATCACCAATGCTCTTTTCAGCACCAAGTTTCTTCTGTAATCAACACAGACTTTTAAATATGCATAGGGATCAAGCAAAATCTTTTGTATATTGTCACTCCAGAAATCATGTTAACTTGATATACTGCCTTTCTTCTGACCCCTGAAGCTGAGATTATTCCCTCGCCAAATGCCTTCATATTAGCTGAATTCAATTTCAGCTTCTAATGCTTAGCTTGATGCCTTCCCCATTCTAGTGAAAGCCATACTTAGGATGTTCAAGAATTAGAAGGCAAAAGTCTTATCTTGAATGTCTGTCTTCTTTGCCCCAAACAGAATAATGTTCACTTAATAATTAGTCTTTGATTCTGAATGATCAAATATTCATAGATGAGTTTCCATAGGTAGTTTAAAGAGCTTTACTTCTGAGAGCTTCCAGTCTCTGGAGTAGCTTAGATAATGGGCTCAGGTGGAAAATAAGCTAGGCTTTGTGAGGTCAGGAATTTAGCTATTTATCTGTTTACTGGAGCCAGTAAAGTAAGTACAATGATGGAAAGATATGAGACCCCTCCAGACAGATGGAGAATCAAATTCGAATAAACAAGACCCTTGTTTTCATTGCACTTGATTGCAGTTCAGTTGGATGCGTAGCCTTCACATTGTTTCCTACCAGTAAGGTGTGATGACCATCGAGGCCTACAGAGGGCATCTGTCATCACTTTCCAAATTGTCTGAGCAGGTGTGTGCACGCGCTCAGGCACACACACACGCACACGTGCACACACATGCACGCTCACACACGCACACATACAATTACACTCAATAATTTGCCATTTTACTTTAAAAATCTGAAGTGGAGACTGCTCAAAACTATAAAATTTAAACTGTGATATCTCAGCTGTTCACTCGTCATTATTACTTGCTGGGGACTAAGAGATATTAGAGTAAAACTGAATGGGTCAGGCAAGAGGAGGAAGGCTGACAGTGAATTCTTTTTATTTCTTACTTTGGAAAATCTTTGGAGAACCACCTCTGGGTCAACAAATGCACATTTGCATGCTTCTATGAGTTTGGAACACATGGGTGGTTGTATTTAGTCCTTCAACAATATTTATTAAGTACCTGTTATACGTCTGTTACTGTGCTTGACACTAGAAATACAGTGGAGAACTAGGGAGGCTGCCTGTGATCATGGTGTTTGAAATAGTAACGTGTCCCTTTTTAACAAAACCTAGACCATAGTACATAGCAGTTTGTGCTCAGTATTGTGTGTCTGTGGATGTGCATTAGACCTTCAATCCCTGAGATAGGCGTCAACCCCATAGGTCTTTTAAGTGAATAAGATGGGTAGTGATAATAGACCTTGTTAGCAGTACTCCAAGATATATTTTATTTTAACCACTCACTCAGATCAAAATAGACAACTCTCTTATAGAACATTCTAAGTGTTTTGTGTTAGCCCTTAGTAAAAACTATTTTAATTATTCAATCCATTGGATAATTCACCACAGAGCTGTGAGGTTCATGATCGCAGGAATGTAGCTTATTCCATTTACTAATGCATTCCTGTGTCTATAAGTGTGTCTGACTTGAAATAAGCAATTAATATATATTTTTTGTTCTGTTGAATGAATGAACTTATAAATCATGGCAATTTCTTGATTTTAATGTAATAGAAATCTTAGAGAATCCATAAATGAGTTTAGTGACAAGAAAAGCATACAATAAAAATTTACTTATTAAATCATTACGGAATTCTAGGATCAAAGCTAAGTACTTTGGGAATATTGTGTCCTGACAGTCTTATAGGGTATATCTTCTCACCTGGCCTTACTAGCCCATCCCCATTCTACACTCCTTCCATAGAGGAGAACAGAACAGTAACAACAATAACAAATGCTTAAAAGTTCTGTAGAATAGAGGCTGAGCTCCAGTGGCATAGTGGTTGTGCGTGGGACCGCGGCCCACTGGGATGGAGGTTCAATTCCAGCTCACAGGAGCAAAGGCTGGGCCTCCTACTCCCACCATCAGGGCAGTGATGCCTTAAAAAAAAAAGAAAGTTCTACAGAATATTCTGTGATGATGCAATTACTTACAGAAGTCAAGATTCAAATCAGATAAGCTTAGCATCATATTCTGAGTGCTTTATCAATATAGACATACCCAAACCACAGCTATTAAATTAATTGTACCTTCAGAGATATGATGGGTTCCATTGTAGATAACTGCAATAAATATTGTAGTAAAATGAGTCACGAGAAAAAAAAAAGTGTGTGCAAGTAGATATGAAAATTATGTTTACTCAATATTATATTTTATTAAGTATACAATAGGATTATGGTAAAAGTTCAAAATATTGTGAGAGTTGTTTAAATGTAGCTTTTAAAACCTAAGTGAGCACAAGTTGTTGGCAAAATGTTGTTTGCGAATTTGCTCTATGACTGTTTGCCACATACTTCCAAGTTGTAAAAATCAAAAAACACTGCTTATTTATGAAATACAATACGTCAATGTGCAATAAAATTATGTACACCTGTGCACTGCACAGTTTTGAGCTATAGAGAATAACCTATTCTAGCAAAATTCTATTCAAAGATAAAAACACAGGGTTAATGCTTGGATTCTAATATATTTAAATGCAGGGGCAGGAACAAGAATTGGCAGGAAATAGGTGCAATAAAAACAAAATCAAATGACTTTTGTCCAAATTAAACTGAATTTTCCAGCTGTATAGTGTTATAGGACTTTACAGTGCTTGTGGAAAATTCTATTACCAGTTAGCTCATTTTTTTTCCACAAACTTTTTGAAGTCCCATTATATATGAGCCAAAAAGGTTGCAGTAACTAAGTCATCAGCTAACTAAGTTATATGTAAAATACTGAAATAAGTGAAAGCAATGGCAACTGGACTCTTTCTAAAAGAGTCTAGCCCGGAGAAGAAGCATCCTCTCCAGTTTGGGAAGCATTCTCGTGGAGGGTCATCACTACATATTCCGCAGCTCAGCTAGTGGGAAATGGTGAGCATTGGGAAGACGTTGGTGACTTCTGATCAAATGAATGTGACTGTCTGTCATGACAAAGAGCCAACTTAGCCTGGGGAGCATGACCCAGTATTGCGATAGCTGAAACAGTCGATCATCTGGGGAAGATGTAAGGGTTGTTTTGGGTTTATTTTGTGTGTGTGTGCTATTTCTGAAGAATAAAGGTTTGATAGGAACAGAAATGTCAAATTGATGGTTTAATTCATATAAGGAAGAGTTGTGGGAAGATGGGAACTTCCCTGAGAGCAAGGCAACATCTTTTCTTTTCCCCTAAAAAGACATGAGAGGATGCTTCTACTCAGCATTTATACCTAACCCACCCACCTCCTGCCAGCACAGGACTTCAACCCGCAGTGACTCTCACAGGCAGCGTAGAATTGTTCCTTCGGGCTTCTAAGGCCGTAAATCCTTATGGCAGAAGAAAGCCTTATCTTTGTCCTGTGAAGTAAGTGGTGGAATCAAAGAGCTGACCTTATGATTAGCAGCCCAGCATGCATCCTAGTACATCTCTAGGGACCCTGTCATTGTAGGTCTAGATCGATGATGTAAAGCAAGGGACCCCAAACAAAGAAGCTTGGAGCGGTGGAAACTTTCAAAATGCCTGATGGCAGGGGTTCAAGCAGAAAGCAAATGTTTTGGGCTGAGCCCCGGTGGCAAAATGGTTGAGTGTCGGACTACGGCCCACTGAGTTGGCGGTTCAATTCCAGCAGCAGCTCTCCAGGAGGGAGGCTGGGCCTCCCACTCCCACCAGAGGGTGGTGATGCCAAAACAAAAAAAAAAGAAAGAAAGCAAATGTTTTGGAAAAGATGATGACAACATATATACAGATGTGTTTGACAAAATGGAGAATAAATATGTGTGTGTTTATATATATATATATATATGCATATACGCACACACACACAAGCACAAATTGTGATAAGAGCTGGAAGAGCTCCTAATAAAGTAAAACTAATATGTGCCAAAAGAAATAGCAAATGAAAAAGTCTATTCCCTAATGGCACCCCATTTGTCGTGAAACTGAACACAGGTAGGGGTTTATATATAGTTCTCTCAGATAAATCAGCTGGGACAAGCCTATAACAGTCTACAATAGATTGATAAATTATTATTTAGCAGCTAATAAAAGTGGTTAGTGTGTTCCTTGATATAGGCAATGTTGGAAGCTTAAGTTTACCCTCCTAGTGTGTAAGTAGAGAGATCTGGAGGTCTATTTCCAAAAAATCAGTTATTGATAGTGTATGAGGCACAGGTATATTCTGCCACACATGGGATTGCAACAGGTAGGAGCTGACTTATTAGTGACTGGAAAGCAGTCAATAACATATGAAGATACTTACTGCAGCCCGCGAGCTCGGCAGTTCAAATCCAGCAGTGGCTGGGTAGCGCCCATGACCACCAGAGGCAGTGATGCCCACAAAAAAAAAAATGAAGATACTTGACTTTAAAATATCTGAAGTCTTCTTAAAACAAAACTCTAGTGTGAACATCTTTTTGGAGCATTGTGCTTTTAGGATCTGTCTATACTCAATCAAACTGAGAGCAGCAACTTGAAATAATAAAAAAATAAGGGTTAGTATGTTTATATTGATCTGGGGAGAACAAATTTGAAAAGGAAGTTAAGGATGGTAGCAAAAATATACCAATGTAATTATTGTCACTGAATTGCACGTGTGGACGTAGTTGAATTTGTAGATATTTTGCTGTGTGTGTTTGAGAACATCAGCACAAAATAAAATACAGTGGATTTTTTAAATAATCCCAGAATCTGTAGTTCTAGGAAGTCAAATGACTAAGTATACAGTGTCTGCATGTCCATTAATCCATAGATTAATTTTATTTTTGTCTAATAATGTTAAATATATAGACATATCCCCCAATGAATGGAATTTTGTGTGTACACCACCCCACAATGCAGATTTGTGTGTACCGGTCTCCTGACATATATGTATGAGATGAATCATTCTACCTGTTAAAATGTAAAAAGCAAACATTAGTAAAACTGATAATATGCCTAGTGGTGGCGACTCAAGCAAAGCAAGCCCATCTGTCACGGACTAGCAGCCTGCCAGCTTTTCACCAGGGGAAAAGCCATTGAATGATAATGCACAATACATAAAGTAGCTTCAATGATGTTCTTTGCCAAGTTAAATCCCTTTACATTGGAAATGTGTCTATATACTGAATGAATGCACAGTCACATCGTGTACGCAGGCCAAAGACATTGTACTTTGACTACCACACATGAAATGCTTTGCCACTTCCAAGTAGTGCCAAGCACTATGCTAAAAACAGTAGCACAAAAGACATCGTCCCTGCATGAGTGCATCTATAAGCAGACTTGTAGGGACTATATTTGGAAGCAAGAGTTACAGCTAAGAAGGAGGCATAGGTTAACTCATGTAAGACCAGACATATTAAGGAATTTGGCTTTTATCCTTGAGAATAAGAGGTGTGGAAAGCTATAAAGAGTTCTTAGCAGGCATTACTATCACGATTTTGTATTTCACAAAGAAATTTGAGTTGCAGTTGAGAGAGTGGAAAGGAGCCAAGTCTGGGAGAATAGACACCCATTCGAACACTGTGCAGCAGTGGTGCACTGCTGGTCAAGAGACAAGTATGACTGTTCAATTTCAAGTCAAATGACTTCAAGATGATGCCATGAAATTGGCATGGTGAGAGTATTTACACCAGAGAAATTGGTATACCACAAATGGGGACTCTTCTTTTCAGAAAGCTGGTCATTAAGTCTGTATAAGTACATCACATTTTTTTTTATAGCATGCTTGAGGGGGCTTCAAAAAGTTAGTGGAAATATTCTATTTTAATTTCATTCTCCCATTAATTTGTATGCCCCCACATACATTCTGTTTTTATATACAGCAAGAATGAAGGCATTGATAGAAAGACCTAATTGAAAGTGAATTCACTATAATGACTCAATCTGGGGAGAGAGCTTAGTAAATAAGACTATATCCATCATTCACACAAGATCTCCATTTCAATAGCTATGGCAGGAGTGGAGTGCTCTTTCTTTCTCCCAGTGGTTCCCAACTATGTACCTTAGACTTAGCAGTCTAATGCATAACCATCAGGCCACCAGTGGTCCCTGGTATTTTCTAGAGTATTATCATATGTAAGTACATTATGATATTATAATAAATACATGCTTGTCACCATGTGCCTGAATCCATGGGATGGCAATTAAAAATAAAGCAAACTCACTGTCCTAGTGTTTAAACCAACCTACGGCAACCCTGTAGGACACGGTAGAATTGTCCCGTGAATTGAAGTTCTCATCTTCCTCTTGTCGCAAGGCTGGAGCTTTCGAACTAGTGGTTTGTGGACTGCTGCCCATCAGGTAACAACTTCTGCTGGATTGCAATAGACTTGGTTCATACTTTCTGAATGATACCCTTGGGACTTGGAGAATTGTAATAACATAATGGAGACACAGATTGGAAATAAGAAAAAAATAGCTTACAAATAGTTCTTTTGATTGTTGGTCCAGTGGTGTGTCTATATGTTATTGTAATATTTATTCACAATGTATTTATCCATTCCTTTATCCTTTCAATAAATCTATATCAGATATCTACTTTATTTAGCCTCTTTTATGACAAAGCAGGAACAAACTAAAATTCACTTTTATTCACTGGGAACAACCATTGTAGTGATGAGTGACAGAATTAGCATATTAAAGATAAATATATTATAAATGTCAGGAGGCGATAAATGCTGTGAAAAATGAACAAGATGCCTCTTTGAAAAAGAGATGAAAAAGGGATTGTATTTGGGGTAGGATAGTTGCTGAAAATCTCTTTGTTGTGACATTTGAACAACTGTAGAAATTACTCAAGGTAGAGGGAAATATCCATTTAGAAGAGCATTTTAAAAAGAGGTTATAATACGTGCAAAGGACCTACATTGGAAGAGTGCTTAGCATATTGTTTTGAAAAGCGGGGGAATCATGGTAACGTCAGTGGAGTAAATCTAGAAGAAGAGAGTGGTAGGACAGAATCCAAGACAGATAACATCCAGGTCAAAGAAGGTCTTCCTAATACATCATGATAAGGTTGTAGACAGGTCCCGTCAAAATCTGTGCTTTGTGGTGACCTTAGTTATGTAGAGAGAAAGATAGAAATGCAATCGTATAGAATCTTCCCTTTCAGACATATAGAATGCTTTGGTCCTTATAAAACTTTTCTGTCACTCAGCCCCAATTTGGACTAGATGAGTATGTATTCACTCTTCCATTCAATGGTCTGTCCACTTTACTCCTTATTGCAGTATTCCTCTTTTGTGATAGTGTGCTATTGTGTGGCAAATGTGTTGAACACTGTGGATAAAGCAATGAACAAAACAGTAGAGGATTTTGCTCTCAAAACCATCAATTCAATTCAAGACAATAAACAGACAGACCCACAGGAAATATGGTGCAGTCACAAAAGCAGTACATATAATAATGTTTAGAAGTCGCATGTGAGTATCTTGACAAGTCATACCATAAGTAATTAGGGGTAGGCAATCTTTACATGCAATTCTTGATCTCCAACAGTAATAGAATTTTTGAATCTGCAGCACAGCTTTTTTCTAACCTGGATAGATTAGCAATAAAGACAGGAAAACATGAGTTTGTATTCATTTTACTAACCTGTAACAGGAGTAATTTTACACTATAATAAATATAAAAGTAGACCTGGTAGGGCAATGGTTAAGAAGTTGATAGATAAGTGAAAGGTCAGAAGTTCAAACCCAGCAGTCTTTCTGCAGAAGAAAGATGAGACAGTCTGCTAATTAAAGTTTTATAACCATGTAAAGCCTATGGTGGATTTTAACTCTGCCTGGTAGGGTTACTATGGGTTTGGTTTTGCTTAATGAAGCTGCAGAGCTTCCTCTGAGAATATAAAGCCTGGTGCTATTGCATTAAATCCCCCTGTGCTTGCACATGGCACCTGAACAATGCTGCATAATACAAATCTGTACACACAGGGCACAGAGTGTGTTCAGTGGCCCCAACTGCTAAACTTCAAAATGTATGCAGATTGCCATCTGAACCTGTATGCTATGTGAATGGCATTGACTTTAAAACTATCCTTGGCAATACCATCTATTCCATTTAGAGCAACTCTGTATAAGGTTTCTGAGGCTGAAAATGTTTATAGTAGTAGGTAGTCTCATCTTTTCCTTGAAAAGCAGCTAGTGGGTTTGAAACATTGATCTTGCAGATAACAACATGACACCCACAACATCATGTGGGTTCTTGTATATAAAACATTCCGCTCCGGCTGAGCCCTGGTGGCGCAGTGGTTGTGTGCGAGACTGCGGCCCACAGGGTTGATGGTTCAAATCCAGCAGCAGCTCTCCTGGAGCAAGGCTGGGCTTCCTACTCCCACCAGGGCAGTGATGCGGAAAAAAGAAAGAAACAAGAAAGAAAGAAAGAAAGAAAGAAGAAAAAATGAACATTCCTCTCCATACTTTTGCTTTATTTTTCAGCTTGTCTAGTCTTGATGCTAGAGTGATTTGAAGGGGAATGAAGCAAGAAGGGAAAATGGTTGCCTTACATTACAATGTAAAATTAGAACAAGTGCCACAGTGGAAGGCTTAGCTTGTAAGTGTTTCTTGAATTTCAAAGGAGGAAACATCAATGTTGACTGGAAGGTTATGAAAAAATCTTTATGATGAACAATAGATTTCAAAAGATCTTTGAAGACATGGTAGAACTTTATAGGCAATTTGGAAATAACGGTTTAGGGAATAAAAATTTTTCCCTTCACCCAAATATTATCAATTTTCAGACTAGCCTTGGAATCTGTATAGCTGTGGAGAGCTCCACGCCAAATAATTTTGGGGACCTCAGCTACTTCTTGTAGCTTCTAAGAAATCTCTGAATCGTATTGATGGTGTTTAAATAACTGTAAAGGTTGTTGTATTTCAGTCCAAATTCCTTTTGTCTGCATTTTCTTTTTATCTGAACTGTACATCTTCTGCTACCCCCTCACACTTTCCACAACATATTTTCCAGATATTATATATGACTTCTACTCCCTCCTTATCACTCTTTCTCTCTTGAGTCACCTTCAATACAAATATAAACTTCACCTTCAAGTCTCTACTTCTCAACTGTCACTAATCTAAATGTATTTAGGTGTGGCATATCTATGACTTCCACTTTATACCTGAACAAGTTTATTCAGAAGAAACATGCTTAATGTTATCTCTGCAATCAGTGATGGGTAAATTCCATCCTCTCAGAAACAGTCTGGTCTTAATTTTAGTTTTTTTAAAAAAACATATTCACCACACCCAGTCAATGCTGACCCATGGTGAACATATAGGGCAGTCTAGAATTGTGCCTGTGAGTCTCTGAGACTGTAACGGTTTACTGAAGTAGAAAGCCCTATCATCCTCCCACCGGTCTTATTTGGATGCCTTAATGAAAAGTCCCAATAGAAACAGTGACAGATCTTCTGGAGAGGTTAAAATTCAAGTCAGAGAGGTTGTCTCGCAAGTGTATTGGGATTAGTTCTTGAGATCCCACAGAGGGTAAGTTCGGTAGGTTTTCTCAAAGGATACAGGTCACTTGCTAGGCTTATTCTGAAGAACATTTTAAAAGCTCAAAATCGCGTTGTTGAAAAGAAGTCCAGGAGCATTGAACCAAGGAAGGTATTACCCTAAGAATAGTCAAGTACCAGCCTATTCTTTGAGGCTAGCAATGAGATAATGTGGAGTAACTTTTCCTCTTCTATGCTATAACCATGATCTTCCTCCTTCAGATTTCTTTTTTATTCCCCAAACTCGACAATTAAAAGGAACATGCATTGGATCCCTCAAAGATACCCAAACTGTTGATTGACTTTGGCATATTTGAAGAATGTGGGATTCACCCAGGTAGGGTTAGATAAATGGAAACACCACTTTAGAAACATATAGATACAAGTGGAGTTTATAACAAGAAAAAATAGCTTCACATTTTGATATTTTGTATAATAAAGCATTCTATGATTTTGCAGCAATAATTTTGCATATATTTGAACATATACAAATATAACATATGAACATAGTCATATACCATTAACAATTATTCTGTGAAATAGAATACTATATGATTTAGACATTGAACAAATATCATTCTGTATTCAAAAAGTAATCTCTAGATTATAAACATGTTTTGTTTTGTTCATAAATAGATTGTTGTTATATTTGTACAGTAACAGAACACTTATGCTAAGTTCTTACCTAATGTCAGCAAACATATCAGTATATAGTCTAAGTTATTCTTAGAGGTCACTAGGTTGTTTTCAACTGATACTAACACAATATACAACAGAATAAGACCTTGCTATCTTAAAACTTATTGTATTTTTAAAACCATTGTTGTAGCCTCTGTCAGTTCATCTTATAAAAGTATTCAATGAGTCACCTTTGTTCATGAAATGATATTTAGATTCAGATTGGATATACTTAAAATATCATTTTCATTCTTAAGGACTGGTTTTAATATTATTCAGCTTTAATTTCAAATTGTACATAGTCATTTGATGTTTGTCCCACAGTTGATTCATGGTTTAATTTTGGTTAATGATATTGAACTTTTCCCTTGCCTTTTTCTATAGTCAATCTAATTACTAAATATTCCATCTGGAAAATTCTACATGCATAGTAACCATTTATTTTGCTGAGAAAAAAGAAAGATGTTTTCAAGTAGTTTTTGATCTTGCAAAGTTCTGCCTTAAAATCTCCAACATTTTTCCATTACTATGGCCGTACTTTTCCAATTACTGATCCTTCTTTGTTCCCACATTTCACAATCTAATCACCACTGTCAATGCATGTTGGTTGCAATTTTGATCAAATGGATAAAAAAAGTTGATAGGTGTAATAGGTCTGATAGGGATTGATCAAGAGTAAAGTAGCAGAGAGAAATTACTGAAACTCAAATGAAGGGTGGGCATGATAGTGGGACAACAGGAAAGGGACAGAGAAGATAGAACAGGTAGGCAAAGAGCATTTATAGAGGTCTAAATAGAGGCATGTGCATAGGTAATATATTTATATGTAATGATGAGTAAATAGATTTAGGTGCATATACTTATAGGGTTAGTACAAAAGCAGAAAATGGACAGTGGTCCTCTACTTAAGTACTTCCTCAATGCAACAACACTTTGTTCTATTAAATTGGCATTCCTTGCTGCTCACCTTCCTGGAATAATCACTGAAGAAAAATGTGTGCATAAGCAAAAGTGGTGAAGAAAGTTGATGGTGTCCAGCTATCAAAAGATATAACATCTTGGGTCTTAAAATCTTGAATGTAAACAAGCAGCCACCTAGCTGAGAAGCAACAAAATCCACATGGAAGAAGCACACCAGTCTGTGTGGCTATGAGATAACAAAGGGATCAGGTATCAGGCATCAAAGAACTAAAAATTATATCATTGTAAATGAGGGGGAGTAATGATTGGGGACCCAAAATCCACCTGCAGGCCGAATGGCATCCTCTTAAAGAAGGGGCATGGGGCAGAGACAATCCAGTCAGGGTATAGTGTAGCAATGATGAAATATGAAAATTTCCTCTGTTTCTTAAATGCTTCCTCCTTCCCACTATTATGATCCCAATTCTACCTTACAAATTCAGTTAGGCCACAGGATATACACCAGTACAGATAGGAACTGAAAACATGGGAAATCCAAAGCAAATGATCCCTTTAGATCAGTGGTGAGAGGGACAATACCAGGAGATTGGAGGGAAGGTGGAGTAGAAAGGGGGACTCGATTAGAAATATCTATATATAACCTCCTATCTGGGTCATGGACACCAGGGAAGTGGGCAAAGGGAAACATCAGTCAGTGTACAGTATGACAAAATAATAATAATTTATAAATTATCAAGGGCCCATGAGGGAAGGGGAAGCAGGGAGGAGTGGAAAAAGGATGAGCTAATAGCAAGGGCTTACGTAGAAAGAAATATTTTTGAGAAGGATGACGGCAATGTGCTTTGCATACTTGTGATAAGAGTTGTATGAGCCCACAATAGATGAAAAAATATTAAAAAGTTGGTAGAGGCTGAGACCCGGTGGCGAAGTGGTTGTGTGCAGTACTGATTGCCGTCCACTGGGTTGGAGGTTCAAATCCAGCAGCAAGGCTGGGCCTCTGACTCCCACCACCAGAGGGTAGTGATGCCCTAAAAGCAAGCAAACAAAAAAAAAATGTTTGTAGAATTCTTCATTTTTATTATTGTCTTTGTCATTGCAAAATGTAAATAATAGCTTTATTATCTGATCTTCCTCGTAGCCATATAGATTTTAACCTAACACAGACAGCATTGTACTTTCAGATAGACAAATGTTCATTTCCATTAACTGTTCATTTTGACCATTATTCCTCTTGAATTTATCATTACTTGCATGGAATACCTTTAAAGATTTCAAAAATAAAGATTCATATAACTTTAAAAAAGAGTTGGTCTTTGCCTTATAGTTTTCTTCTTGTCCGAGTTTCCTGGGACCTGTAGCTAATAGTCACAGAAAAGAAAATGAGATCAGAAATGAAGTGAGGTGCTTCTTTTTACAGATAAAGAAATTGAGGCTCCCTAAAATGAACTGATTTTCTCAAGTGCAGCCATGTGGCTAAAAACAGAAATTCAGGACTAGAAATTAGTCCTTACCGTCCTTTCTCCGGACAAGTGGCTCTCTGCATATGCCACTGCGGTTGTTAAATGTCCTTGAGCCTATTGTAACTCTTAGTGAGTCCATGTACAATACAATTAAAAGAAGTCTTTCCTATGCCATTTCCTAAATTGAAAATAACTCGCTGCTCTTGTTTGGAAATGAAAGTAAGTTAGACCAGATGTGTCCAATGTCTTGAGTTATTTTGTTTGTGTGTTTGTGTGTAATTTTTGAAAACCACAGAGTCCAGAACACAAGGTTGTTCCAGCCTACCTTCATCTTTTGTCTGAGAAAGCTCATGCAAAGTTAGCTGGAAGCAGCCCAAATACCAATGAATTTGCATACAAAATGCCCAAATAGCATTTAGCAAGAGTTATTTGATGTCCAAGAAGGCTTTTAAACTTCAAAACAGAAGGTCAGAATTGATCTACGGGAATAGAACTGCAGTACAAAGTGGCAGACTAGAGTTCCAAGCCTCTGACCTGGGAAGCCCTGTTCAACTTCCCAGGGTGGGGGAGGGGGTGGTGGCGGATGGCAGTGTGGGTGTCATGGAGGGAGTGGAGCTAGAGAAGGCCAGACTGATAAGAAATCTCAGTCTTCCTTTCCAGAATGTCATGCCACACCCTTCTGCCTCTTTTGAAGGTCTTCTGAGAAAAAGAGCAGGAAAGAAAAGATCCATCATGGATTCTTTGATGTTATTTTTCCTAAAAATATGTGCTAAAATATGCTCATCTTTACCAATACCAAGGGATTTGTATATACATTCTCTGAAAGAATTCAACAAAGTATAATTGGTTATTTCAAAAATGGGGGTAGTAACTCTTGTCTTATAGCACAGATAAAAGGGATAATAACAATATAATATTATAATAATTACTGATAAGCCATTTATTGAGTGCCTTTTATGAGCCAAGCACACTTTAATATTTTTAAGAGGGTCCAGGCATTTAGATGACACTACCCCAGCTTTCGTTTACATCTCTATGACAAATCTAAAGTAGCTTTATGTATCCCATTTTGCAAACAAAAAACTGAGACATACAAAGGTAAGCAATGTTTCAAGGATCAAGAGAGTTATGGGTCTGTGTCAGTGTTCTGTAATGAACATTCCATAACTCATAATATTATCACTAAGAATAATAAATTTCAACTACATCATTATCAGTACTGGTTGTCCACAGCAAACTGCTTCCAATGTTGAATTTCCTACCTAGTTTTTACCATGTTTATGTTCCACTTGGACCCCATACAACCATCCTTAACTTTTCTACTCTTACATATTTTACCAGATATCCAGCTCAAATCATACCTTCTTCATTGAGAAAATTATGAAGAAAAAAATAGGAATGACAAATTTGAATGACAAGTGATCAGAAGGGTAGGAAACGATATAGGCAGAAGGACTACCATGGAGCAAAACCTTGGGAAGTTGGGCTTAAGGACATGAAAATGTAAAACAGGACAGAGATATGACAACCCAGCTCTGATGAGACATAAATGTAAAGAATTGGGGTAAAAGTGGTGAAAGATGATGTAGAAAGTGAAATGCGAAAGACATTCATGGTGGAATTCTTAAAATGCCATTCTAGAGGCTGTAAAAAGTCTCAAGCATTGCTCTTTCATGTCCAAACAAAAGACATT
This sequence comes from Nesogale talazaci, assembly GCA_004026705.1. Lineage (NCBI taxonomy): Eukaryota > Metazoa > Chordata > Mammalia > Afrosoricida > Tenrecidae > Nesogale > Nesogale talazaci. Next base: position 54,257 of record PVJH01002431.1, on the reverse strand, counting down.
ACTGCTAATAACACTGAGAGAGAAAAGAAAAGGGAGACAAAATAAAGACGAAAATAACAGCATTAAAGCAACAAGGATCACTTCTCAGCCTTTTGGCTAAGATCATGTGTATTAAGTAACAAGGAAGTTTGACTATTCAGGCAATTGTAAATATCTAAACTTTCTGAAATTTCAGAGATGTATAATGCATGTATTTGCTGTCTGGCCAGTTTTATGCATTATAATTCATCTTACCTTGCATCATAGAGTAAATCAAATACCAAACTCACTGCTACCATGTTAACTGCAGCTCACAGTAAGCCTGTAGGACAGGCTTGAAGGGCCCTTGTGATTTTCTGACTGCAACTCTTTGCAGGAGTAGAAAACCTTTTTCTCAATGGAGCATCTGGTGGTTTCAAGCTGCAGACTGGCAGTTAGCAGTCTAGTAGAGCTTGCAAGCACTATGCCTTTGCCTCATGAAATAGCAGCACGAAAATTGACACCCCAAACTGTGTAGTCCATTAAAAGAAAATATTTGAAATTGGACATTTTCCAAGATATTACAGTTCCATAATGGCAGATCAAGATCATGAATAGGCTAGGACAGTGTATAGTTTCTTTCATTTTTTTAATTTAAATTTTATTTTATTGGTGGATCTACAGCTCTTATCACAATCCATAGATATCCATTTTGTCGAATACATTTATATATATATTTTCATTATATTTTTCAAAACATTTTCTTTTTATTTGGGCCCCTAACATCAGTTCCTCATTTTTCTCTTCCCTCCTCCAGCCTCCCTCCAACATGCCTCTTTGATAATTTACACACTTTTTTCATGTCTTCCACCAGCTTCTGTCTCGTTTGACCCATTTTTTTGTTGTTGTCTATCCCCTGCAGATAGGGGTCATAAGTTGATCATTGTGATCAATTCCCCTTACTACCCACCATTCACTCTTACCCTCCTAGTATCGCTGATTCCTTTATTGATCCTGAGGGGGTTATTTGTATGAATTGCCTGTATTGTGACTTATTATCTGTACCAGTATATATGTACTGGTCCAGCCAGATTTGCAAGGTAGAATTGGAGTCATGGGGATGGGGAGTAGGAAGCATTAAATAACTAGAGTAAGGTTGTGTGTTTTATTGGTGCTATACTCTACCCTGATTGGATCTTCTCTTTTTGAACGTGAATGTTCAATTGATCACTGATGGATTTTAAGTCTCCAGTCTGTGCCCTCTCTCTCATTCTCATTGATATGATTATTGTTTGTTTGTTCATTTGTTTGCTTTGCTTTGGGTCTTAGATGCCTGATACCTGATCCTATAGACATCTCATGATCACAGAGCCTGGTGTTCTTCTTACACAGCACACTTTGTTGGTTCTTAACTAGATTGCCATTTGTTTATCTTCAAGTCTTTAAGACTCCAGATACTATATCTTTTGATAGCCAAGCACCATCAGCTTTCTTGATCATATTTGTTTGTGCACCTGTTTTGTCTTTAGAGATCGTGTGAGGCAAGGGGAACATCACAGAGTGTGGTGTTAACAGAAAAATAAATATATATACATAGAGCTATTACACTGTCATTGTGTATATGTGTGCATGTATATATGTGTGTGTATATATATCTAATATATGTACACATTTATATGCATGCCTGTATTTAGACCTCTATAAATGTCTTTTAGTTTCTTCTGGGGGAAAAATCAGTGAACACCCTGAAACTCTTTGCATTGTGTTTTAGGTATATATTTTATGTTCTCAATAGAATTTGTAGATCAAAACTTTTAAGAATCATTGCTGGAAGTTTTTCCAAGAAGAGTTCAGGAGGTGCAAGTACTTTACGTCTAATGTTTTTGTTTTTTCATTGACTTTAAAAAAAACTATGATGGTGGAAGACTTCTGGGATGTGAAACTAAAATAATCTTCTCCTAAATTCTTTGAATTCAGTGACTAGGAAAAATGTATTTCCCAAAAACAATGCAAATGCCAAAGAATGCACATAAAATTTATTTTAATCAAAATGAAGGCCAGTTGCTAATGCTACATCTAATCTTAAATGGTTCCATGTTCTGACTATTTAAGCAGTTGAGCAATCTGGTATCAGATTCATCACAAAAACATCACTGTATGGTGCCACTCTCTGGTCTGAACATGTCACACCAATAAAAGGCATTACTTTGGATTATACAAGAAATTAAAATGTTAGCATAAATGAAAATGACATTTGGGAGGTGGTCATAAAATTGACTGTGAAAATGATTGTTGGGCTGAGCCCTGGTGGCGTAGTGGTTGTATGTGGGACTCTAGCCCACTGGGTTGCCAGTTCAAGTCCAGCAGCAGTTCTCCAGGAGCAAGGTCACGCCTCTTACTCCCACCAGAGGGAAACGATGCTTCCCCCCCCCAAAAAAAAAAAAGAATGAAAATGATTGGCAAATACTCTTTTGTGGCAGTCATGTGCTTATATTAATTTTATGATTGAAATGTAGAGGTGGAGTCTGGCCTGTTAATCTGGAGATAGCCATTGAGTAGCCAATGAGGCCTCTATGTGGGCATGGCTTTCACTTGAGACTCCTAGGAAATCTCTCGGTATTTCCCTCATGAAGATGAGAAGCTATCTTCTCCAGTTGTTGGGAATTAGTTTTAGAGATGATTAACCACGGGCAACACAGAATGGTGGCATCTGAGAGGCTGGAGTAGCCGGTGGAGAGACCACACGGCTTTGTCCTGATAAAGACAGACCTCTGAAGCTGGAGTGGCATGCTGTTGATGGACCTGAGCCTTGGAAGCGAGGAGCCATGGGGAGACCCCTGCCAGAGCCAGAATTCTGCGCCCACTGACCTGTGACTTCCTGAGTTGGAAGCAGACTTTATAAAGTGATTCTGGGCATATGGGTTAATATTGGACTTATAACTTTGCACTGGAATGGATTGGGATGCCTTCTTAGTGTCACATTTCTTTTGTGTATAAACCCTTTCCTTATACCTATATGCGTGTCTCTGAAATTTGTTCCTCTAGTCTATCCAGACTAACACATCTTTCAACCCAACTCAAAGAAGGGTATAATACCTCTTCACTTTAAGGTGTCATGTAGATTATAGAGATTATGAACTACTTTCTGAGGTTTAGATATGATAGTGATGAGGATAGCAGCAAAACACAACCAAAGACCCTACAAAAATGAAAAAATAAATAAGCCAGAAATACTAGCTGAGTTACATTTGAAAATGAAGGCATGGTGATGGTGACAGTAAGAAGAAATAGCTATGACTAGAAGTAAATAGAGTATGACTCAAGAAAAAAACATTTGTTCAAAATATAGGGAACATATAAATGTTAATACTTTAGGCACTATGAGCTGATATGCACAGGTATTTGTCATTCAAATCTGAGAAAGGTATGGTCTAGTAGGTTGTGAATGATAAATTAAAAGGAATGACATTACATTCATCATAAAAATTAATACTTAAACATGTATTCTAGAGTGCAACACTGTCACTGATAGGAGCATATCCATATGCCTATAAAAAAGGCCCATTAATACAACTCTAATTCAAATTCATGTAGAACATTCAATATCAAGTAATGTCTTGTTTTTACTAATTCTATGCATGAATTCGATTATTTACTAATTCTATGCATGAATTGCTAATTTGATTCTATGATCGAACATGCACTAATAACTATTGACCAGAATGAGAAAGCTGGAGAAAAGAAAAAGGTTAAATAATTGGAAAAAATAGTCTTGGCAATAGAAATAAAGTTGGAAAGTACATGATCAAATTTGGCAAGATCAACAACTTATTCATTGAAAGTGTTTTTGACAACATAGTTGTCCATACACATGGACCATAGGTGCTATTCAGGGTGGACTATTCAGGATTCACAGACTACATATGTGGAAAGGACTGGGGAAAGTTCAACATTATCATTCAAACACAAGATTGGAGCAAACTGAAATTTCTCAGATGCAAGCTCAAATTGAAGATGAAAAAATATAAGGCCATAAAAAAACCACTGTACAATATTAATTATGTCCCACTTAGATTTAGAGACTCTCTCAAAAATATATTAGGCTCTTTGAATATTAATAGCCAGAAAACAGGTTCCAAGTAAAATAACATCTAAGAAATCAAAAGTCATAAAAAATTGAGACAGAAATAAAAGTCCAAAATTAATGATAGGAGAGACTGAAACTAGCTATTGCATGTCGCATGGGTAAAGTGAATGGATGAATCCAAGAAAAAAAAGAGTTCCCCAAATATTTCTCAAGGAAACTTGAAAAGACAAGTAAATATTTTAATAAAATTGCAAAAGCCTGGAGTTAGAAAATTGAAAGAGAAGAACATTCTCAGAATTACCCAAGCTAAAAGAACTGAGAAAAATCTTAAAGAAGAAAGAGTAATAAAAATGTATAGTCACTAAACTCCCTCAAAAGAGGCCAAAGTTAAGCCATTTGAACAGGTAGCACATATTCATGAACCAATGTAGTGAAAAAATGTATGCATGCTGAAAAAAAATTATGCTGGACAGAAAATATTGGCATAAATAAACAAACAAATGCTCAGAGAATTAATTGAATATTGAGTGAGATGTTTCAACAACTGGTCGTGATAGCACAACACATTTTAAAGGTGATTTAACAATTACAGGGCCAGGATGGGTGCTCTATGATAGATGAGGTGGTGATTGTATAATTCGCCTTGATTTGATTGAATGATTTAACTACTAAATTGTATGATTTGCAAATTTCGTGCTGATAAAGCTGTTGAAAAAAAACAAAAGAAAATGAATGCAATGATAGATATGCTCACTCATAATACCAAGCTATTTGGAACACAGTTACCTCCACGACTGCTTAGAAAACATCCATATATGTTCCCTTTCCTAAGCAAGTTTATCCAAATAGAATGGAGAATTTATCAAACAACAATCTGCAATATCACACTGAAATATAATTTTGCTGAACATAATTTAAAACTGTTGCAGCAGTGCAGTTTGTCAGGGAACAGGTGGAAATTAAGCCTGATACAGGAAAAAACAGGGCATGAGAGATAGCACTGCTATCTTAAAGTGGATTTTGGTTCAAGACAGAGAATGCCAGAAAGATTTCTAACTATGTTCTATTGATTATGCAAATATATTTTACTGTGAGGATCATAAAAATCTCTATATAACTTTGCAAAAAAAACTCTACATTTCAAAATGCTTCACTGTGCTCATGCAGGACCTGTACATAGACCAAGAGAAAGATATTTGAACAGAGCAAGAGTATACCATGGAGTTTCAAATTAGAATTTTAGGTTTAAATTCAAAGTTGAATGTTGCACGTAAAATCCAAAAATCTGGATAATATGTGGAAGAATGCAGCCTCAGGATTGGAGGAAGACTCATTAACAGCCTGTGAATGATGCATTCATCTGCTGAAAGTGAGAGGACTTGAATCAATTACTGAGGAAATTCAAAGACTGAAAACTACCATATGGATAACACTACAACATGAAAGAAACAAAAATCCTTATTACTTGACCAATATACAACAGTGTAATGAATGGAAAAATGATTGATGTTATCAGTTATTTTACTAGAACCCACAATCAATCCCCAGAGAAATGGACTAAGAAAGCAAACAATTTTTGGAATTGACCAAATTTTCTGGCAGGGCTCAGCCCAGGATTTCTTTAATGGATCAAGCAATAAAGGTGTCATTTTCAACACTCCGGCGTGCCTGATTTAAGCTATGATATTTGTAATCATTTTAGCTGCATATAAAACTGAACAATGAGTAAGTGAGACCCAAGAAAAAATTGACATCTTTGAAGTAAGATGTTGGCAAAAAATAATGACTATACCATAGGAACCAGAAGGTGGCATAAGTCTGTCTTGGAAGAAGCATCGCCATACTGTTTCATGGAAGAGAGAATGGGAAGACTCCATGTCACGTACTTTGTTATGATAGGCACACCTTGGGAGAAGGACACCCTCCTTGGTAAAGCAGAGGAAGGAGGAAGACCTTAAGTTAGATGGATGAGCACAAAGGCTGCAATAGTGGATTCAAACAATCCGGTTAATTCAGAGGAGGTGCAGAACCATTGGTTATTTCTTTGTTTTGTAAGTACAGTTGCTTTGACTAGTCATGGGCAATGCCCAACAATAATTTTCTAGGTAGGTTGCATTATTCCTATTTTGCAGGTAAAAATAAAAAGGATTTGTGAGAGGTAAGGCACTTTCCCAAAGTCTTTCACATTACTAGTAATCCTTGGAGGTAGAATTCAAAACCACATCTTTCTCAAAGTCTAAGTATATACATCGTCACCTGAAAATTCTCAACTTTAAAATGAACAAAAGACAAATTTACTAAACTGCTCCTTTTTAGCACATGTGAAATCAATTGCCAAACCTTTCTTTGTAAAAAATACTAAAATGCACTAAAGTTTGGAAAGGTAGAGTAAGAGTTGTTGGTCTTAGAGAAGTGATTGACAAGTACTTAATTGCTTGTTCTTTTGACTAGAAGAAGAGTATAGTGCAAGCAATATAGATAAAAATAGTATAAAATATCAGTGGTCAAAGATACTGTTTTAATGAAAGAAATTTGGGTAAAGATAAATGTTGAACCCCAAATAAAATGGCACCAAGATGTGAAAATTTCTTTCCATCTCATGGAATTTCATTTCAGTTTCATTTGAGATAACATTTAGTTTGGGATAGACTCTTTTCAATGCAGCCAAACAGGAACCCAGGTTCCTACTGCTTCTTGCTTACTTGTTAGTCCTGCCCATTGACACTAATCCCCAAGCTCATCCATTTTCCAACTGGCAGAAGAGGTGAAACAGTAAGACAAGTTAAAGTGTCTTATTTAAATCAAGTCAGGTAAAAATCATAAACATCACTTCTGTCCATATTCTATCAGTAGGAATTTTCATGGCCACACTAACTGAAAAGCACTGGATCAAAGAATCCCTCCCTGAGTAGCCATGGGCCTAACTGGGATTCTATCATTGTAAAGAAAAGAAAGAATCCTGGGTGGCATGGGTGCTTAAGTTGTTAGCTTCCAATGGAAATGTTAGTAATTCAAAACCACTCAGAGGTTTCTTGAAAGAAAGGCCTGGCAACCTGCTTTTATAAGGCCTGTCATGAAAACTCAATAAGGCATATTAATACTCTGTAGGACATGAGTCAAAATTTACTACATGACAACTGTTTAAGGGTTTAGAACATGGATCTGGGGAGAAAACTAGTCACTTCCACCAAGGGATATAAAGAAAAATGAGATGGTATTGCAAACACCAGGAATCATCAGGACATGAAAATTTATGAGTCTGACAGACAGTTTATGGGTAGCTAGATGAATGCTGCACACTCTTGTCAATACAGTTCATTGTCCTCAGTGAGTATAAATTGTCTGAGGAGATTATCAAATTATTTGACTATGCTACTTGTGGGCCTTCAGTGATACTCTCAATAAACAGGTAGAACTGTGACTTAATGGTATGGAATCAACACAGATAATGTCACATACTTTTAGTCTATTTTTAACTCTTTAGTAACTTACAGGAGATGAGAAACTCCCAATGTTGTCTGAATCCTATATATCCCTCTAATAACCTACAAGCTACTGCTTCATAAAATTATATTACTTATGGATAATTAAAAATAAATAAAAAGTACTTTAGTTAGACAGCAAGAAAAGCTCCCTAATTAAAGAGAAGTGAGTTACTAATGCTTTCTTATAGGAGGGTACATATTATGTCTGGTTAGAGGCTGTAAGATTAATGGTACAATAGCACAATAGACTATAAAATAATAAGAAAGGATACAGAATTTTAATGATGGAAACATTATAGTTTCTTCCATTAATTCTTAGAGTTATGAAAAGATTGACACACAGTGAGGAAAGCACCTATTTCACAATGATAAAATTTACTTTTTATTTCTCATTTGCTTTTATTTCAATGAAAAAAAATCTTTTTAGAAACTGCAGGGCAAATTTTAAATATTAATGAAAGCAATAACAATATTTATAAGAAAACAACCATAAAGTAAATGAAAGAGCACAGCAATGAATTAGCATTTAATTACCAAACATTGCAAGAGAGAGCTAAATACTGCAGTGGTTTAACAAGCAGATAGGGGAAACATCTCAAGACCTGAGTGTAAACTCTGCCAGGAATCATCATTAGCTTTATGGGACTCTTTAGGGATTTGTTTCCACAAATAAGAGTGGATGAGCACTCTGTTTCTGCTAATTTAAAGGGAAAAAAAAACCCTACCATTACATCTCAACATCATTGCCAACACTCCAGGTGATTCATCAAGCAGAACATCCTTTATCACATGACGCTTTTCTACTAAAATTAAAGAACATAAGCTGCATGACTGAGTACAACTCTAAACTTCACTGAATCTCTGTGCTTTCAGTCTATAAAATAGATGGAGATGCCATAGAGTGAATGGAGTAGTGAAATGGTCTAAATACCTTCAAATCTATCAAGGCTCCAGTAGAGAATATAATCTCTCTAATATAGGCTCTCCAGAATATAATCTCTTCAATTTAGCATTTTTTGATAGAGAAAGATGATTTGTTTTTAGAAACTGCTGAAAGAAGTGGTCAAGCACACATCGCCAGAGCTCCGGTTCAGCCTTTTGGTGATAGAGCACACTAGGACACCTGAGGAACAGTTAACACTAGGATGGGACTGGATGCTCCCGGAGTTAGTTCTGAGGAAAGAGCATTTGTGTATACTGCGCTTTGGTAATCCACAGACACAGAACTTGTATTTTTTGACCTCTTTCAAAAGTTTGCATCTAATGATCTGACAATCTTTGAATATTGAGGTATCTTGAAAACTTGACTTTCCTCATTTATATATAGTGACATTAGTACAATTTCATAAGGGTTTTGTAAGGATTTATAAGCGTTAAAGCGATAAAGCATTTAGTGCATTATGTAGTCCTTAATAACCACCAAGCAAATGCTGATTCTGATCATTTAAATTCCCATTAACAATAACTCTGGTCTAAAGCTATCCCAACAGACAGATGGAACCCAGGGGAGTACTCAAAGGTGAGAAATTTAGTCCATTTCAGGGTGATGTCTTAAAATTTAACAGGGATCTTTTATATAAAACACATACATTTTATGTCTAGCTCAATAATCCCAGTTTCTCTGGAATCTGGTCCTTTCTCTGATGTATGAAACACTATTCCTGTACAATTATAATTCTGACAATTCCATACCCTAATTGCATGTGATACAACTATTAGATTCTGGAGGGGGCAATCCAATCTCTTGCATTGCAATGTGGAATTGAGACTGAGAGTCTCTTAGTTTGGATACCTAGCAGTTTGAAAGTTGGGGTATGGTTATCTATTCTACCAAAAAACACAAGGATTCTGTTTTAATATACATTAACAAGATAAATCAGGTAATAAAATAAGGAGTCATGATGACGTTAAAGATTCTACCAATTAGAATCACCTGAGGACTTTAAAATTTCCAAGTTCAAATCACACACCTAACCAACTAAATCACAGTCACTAAGGAGAAACCATAGGTATCATCATTGCCTTTTGTCAATTTCTCTGATGGATTCTAATGCACATGCATAATTGAGAACCACTTTTCCTAAACCTTGCTGATGATCTTTTTAAAGAATTGATTTATATGAATCATGTTTATACTCCTATAACAAATTTCCTGATTTTTACTTGTGCCTTCTTAATTCCTTTTAGCTCAAATAATTGTGATGGAAGACTCTATTTAAGGAGGGACTTGAGAATTATCTAACTGGACAAGAAAAGAAATTATATAAACATACAATTGAATAAACTCAGGTAAAAGAAGAGAGGGGATTTAAGTATTCATTAATTTTTATTTATACTTATCCATTACCAAATGAAAACAAGAAACAGAAAAATAATGTACATTCAAAGACATATAAAATGTTACATTATAAAACTGATAATTTGTGAATCAGAAATGAATATAAACTATACATCTGTTACTGGTATTCAGTGTATCTATTTGTAAATTTCAGGGTAGCCAGAGAGAAAAGGGCAACTGGTTTACTTACGCAATTATATTTTCCTTATGTCAAAAACAGTCAAATTACTTAGAACTCATATAAAGCAGACATAACCTACCTGCATTAGGTTTATGTGAAGAAAAGACAATGGAGATAGAGTCATGATGAAAGTAAATTATAATGACATGGATGTACTCAAGTCTTTGGTTATGGCTTTACTAATGGGGCATTTGCTGATGGGATATGATTCAAAATGAGAATAATCAGCTATAAATTTGACTAACAATTGTTACTAGGAATGTCCATAATATCTTTAGAAAAGTTGAAAGTTGCGAAAAAATCTTACACTTCAAGATGAATATCCTAGGCAATATGAGGCAACAGAGACCGGCATTGTACATTTTGATAGTTATATGTGTTACTCTCCCTGGAATGATAGATTCAAAAAGCACATTTCAAGTTGAACCTTGAGATACAATGCTGTCTCTGATAGAAAACAAATCTAGCATCATGCAAGGAAAACCAGTTAATACAACTAAAATACAGATGTACACATGAACAACCAAAGCTAATGATTGAGAAACTGAATGATTTCACCAAACTGTGTAGTCTGAAATTAATCAAATGTATAATCAAGATGTATAATTATTGGCGATTGATATGAAGCCGTTAGAAACAAAGAGGAAAGAAAAACAGTTGAGAAATATGGATGTGGAGATAGCATTGAAGTTGGAGATTGCAAGACAGAATTTTGCAATATTAACAACCACTTCTATGAAAATATCTCTTCTGCAACAAAATAAATGGGACTACACACGGACATTGTCAGATGGAATACATAGAAATCAAATGGAAAAATCTAGGAAGAGACTACAGATACTATTTCTTTAATGACTATGCAAGTTCTTCAGCTGTATGGATCATGATAAACTATGGATAGTCCCAAACCAAAACCCTTTGCCATAGAGTTGATAAAAACACACATAGTTGTGTATAATGGCTTCGAAGGGTTTTCTAGGCTGAAGATTTTTACTAAAGTTAAAAAATCTCACCTCTTAAATTGATCAATATTTCTTTTTTTTTGGGGGGGGGGAATGGGGGTAGGGGCATCACTGCTCCCCGATGGTGGAAGTAGGAAGCCCAGCCCCACTGCTGGAATTGAACCTTTGTCCCAGTGGGCTGCAGTCCCGCGCACAACCACTACGCCACCAGGGCTCAGCCCAATTGATAGATATTTCTATCGAAAAGACTGATACAATAATTTTTGAGATCCAATGTATTTCCCTACTATTGAAAAGATGATTGTGGATTTAGGAGTAGACTTCCAAGAAAATGCGGGACGATTATTCACAGATGCATTCCACATCTGAAGTTTTGCATCCTGTGGACTTACTCTGAGAGTCAATCTAGTAGGGTTTGGGGGCACCTCCTATTCTTTTAGCTAAACAACCAAACAACTAGTCATTTTTAATTTCCTGAAAATATTGTGAGTTTTCAATTAAATGTCAATGCTTAGAACCTACCTAAACATTTGTCCTACTTGATTAAGAAGTTCAGCATCATTCACACGTTCCACGCATTGGTCATCCGAGGACGCATCTTTTAGGAGCTCTTGTTAAACTCGTGATTCCAAGGTACCTGGGTTTCATTTATCTGAAAGAGACAATAGAACTAATTTTAACAAACATCACAGATAATCTTGATCCACACAGAACCCATCTTAGACGTAGAGATTCGGTTCAGTGTCTTTACTACCCAATGCCCTTTTATTTTTTATTTTCACCTTCAGGCTATATTTGTTTAATATGCATTACTGTACACTCTTGATACTATGCTAGGTTCTTTCCTAAAGACAGTTTTTATACACTTACATAAATAATAGTAATAATAAAAATTTAGAAGTATTATTTCCCTTATTTCAAAGAAAACAGGACAAAGATCCAGGGATTTTTTTATTCTCTAAATGAGTACCCATGTTACAAATATGAAGGTTATGAACAAAAATAAAAAGATGAAAACTAGGTGTGTAGGAATTTAGGTAACACATATTTTTTTCATAACATGGAGAAAACTAAGACCATGAATAGTCCATACCTCAGTTTTTCCATTTTCAAATTAGCAATGTCATTGGTTTAAATGAACTTAGAGCACCTCAGGGAAACATGGCTTCCAGGTGCAAAATGAGATTAGCATGGCAAGGAGCATAACAAATTGATCAAACTGCAAGTTAGACACCCAGAGTTCTCACAAAACATCATCTAGTTACACTAAATGCCAATCAATGAGGATTAAGTGGATTGAATTTTCCTTGAAGAAACGTGAGTTTTTAAAATGAAAAGGTAAAGCGTTTGATTAATTGCTCCTAAGAGTTTTGCAGACACAATACTAAGGAAACTAGTCATTTCATAAACCTTCTATTGGTAGGGAAAGCATTTAGTTTGGAATCATGAAAGCATTGGGTATAAAATCTGGAAAGAGCCTCATATATGAATTATGATTATTAAAATAAAGTCATCAATGTACCCTGGATATATGACAGCAACAAGTTATCAGATTATATTCCCCAAATTTCTATTTTATGTGAATATATTTCAGAAAGATATAAAGAAAAAAATATATGAACTAGCATAATATAATACATATATATTTATTTGTATATTAGATAAATAACACGAGAAATTAACAATACTCCTTAAACTAACTCCCAAATTCAAATCAGTATAAATTTGGCAACCATCAGATGTCTAGCAGGAAAAGGGTAACTCTATTATAATTCAAGCCATTACATTGTTCTTGGTCATCCTCAGGCTGTAGAAAAGGAGACCACACAAGGACTGAACAAAGTCAAATTGTTGAGGCCAGTAAGGGTGTGGGAACCTAAGCTTTGATGTGTCATCATTAAACTGCAGATCATCTGTGCTATCATCAGTTATTGGGAGAAGTGTTTAATTCACCCAAAATATTCAGATAGCAAAGGTGCAGTAAGGCACAATTATCCAGATCTAAAATGTGACTTTTCTTTATATTTGTCCGCAAATCTTTATTGCCTACTCTGAATCTTGATCTTGATGTCTTCATTTCACAGAAAATTTTTGTCACTTACTTCTCTGAGTTGTAGACAACATCTCATCTAAGGACTTTATTGAGTTTCAGATCATGGTCTGTAGCTATCATTTAGATATTTCTTTAACTGTTGACTAGACTGTTCTTACCTTAACTTTATTTAAGGTTCATATCCAAAAACTTATCAATTAGTTTTCATAAATATATAAATCAAGATTTAGATTTTTCCCTCTGTGAAAGAAAGATGAGAATTTCTACTTCTGTAAACAAAATATAATTTCAGAAACCACAAGCAGTTCTACCTTGTCCTATGGAGTCACTGTGTGTTGGAGTTAACTATGGCAGTGAGTTTATTTTTTGTGTAGATATTGATTTTTCTGGGCTCTTGGGGATCACTCTAGAATGTATCTATGAGTAAGGTTAGCATATTTTCTTCCCTACAGTCTAATGGGAAAGATAGAAAGATCAGACAATCTATTGGTGTGGTAAGCAATCTTATTATAGGGGCTCAAAGAAGAGGTCCTATATGTACTCTTCCACTATCAGGAAGGATTCCTGAGAGCTGTGATTTAATCCAAGACCAAGGTCAGGGAGAAGTCTGGAAAGCAAAAGGAGGTGTTCAAGCAGGGATAACAAGTGCATATCCAAAACTAGAAATATAAAACAACCAGCATCTTAAAGGTAGAGAAGAAAATTCTGTATGACGTGCAGAAAAGGCAAAAGCAGTAAAGAATGATATCAGTGTCGTTGTCAGACAGAAAATATAGAGGGGCCCTTAAATAGCTCTTAAGGAATTTAGACTTCATTTGGGAGCTCTTTTTGAAATTTAACAAAGATAATATTTAAAAATTATTTCAAAAAATCCATTTTTGTGGTTTAAAATAATTAAATATTTCTTCCTCTCTGATTCTGCATCTAGCACTGTTGAAATAGATGCTAACAAGTGTCATTGTGAAGAAAAACATCTCCTTCTTGGAGGTTCAGTCTGATGCCTTGAGTTCTGCTACAAGAATGGCTCTGGGTGCAGCCAGGCTTTTTCATCACCAGTCAGATTATAAATAATTGGGAAGACCAAGTAAGAGGTAACTCTGAACAATGATAATTCCCAAGTGAGACACTGCCTCACTTACATAAGCAGGCAAGAAGAGACTGAGGATGGAACCTAAAAAATGTTATTTTACACATCATGCCAAAGACCACTGAGGGTAAGTGAAAATCTAAGACATATCATCCATCATCTATCCATACAATTGTCTGCTCTTGACATCTTATGCTTAGACCAAGGACATACTGCTGAAAGGCTTGGGTGTGGGGGGTGGGGCAACACAAGTTTCTGTGTCCTTAAAGTTAAACTTTAGCCTTCAGTTTCTCTTCTTCTACAAGGATTCACAAATTCAATAACCAGGGAGAAATCTCTGACCTTATCCACATTTTAATGTGCATTGAAATATTATGAAGTCATGTACTTCCAATGGGGGTTTTCAGACCTGAGACTTTGGTGAATTTGGTTCCCAAAATGAGAATGCTAAGACCTGTATCCATGAGAACTATTTCATCATTTCAATATACATCCTGGGACCCAATAAAATTAAAATGTACTTTCTTCCTTATGATTATGAGTAATTTCTAGAAAGAATTATTCTGTTGGCAGATGAGTCAGAACACTTAAGCCTAACAATATTTGAACTGAATGATCTATGCAATTTTTGCCAAGTCTCCTTCTTTTCTGTTGTGGGCTACAGTTTCCATTACTAAACATTAAGAAACAACTTAGATAAAGTCCTGGGATTCCTCTACATTCAAATCTGGGGTAAATCTGATGAAACCCTCTTGATGCAAAAGAAATGCATGCTTACTTTTCTTTCAGAGTATACTTTCCAGGGAGAAAATATCTTCTTATTTTATACTAAGCCGTTGCTTTATGAAAAATTCATTTAAATCATGCTATCATTGCCTTTAATCGGAAATATATAGCCACATTCACCTTTTTAAAGGAATGATTTCTAAGGTAAGCTAAATCCATGAGAGATATCCATATATAGACTCTGGTTTGAAATTTCATATCACTAGTCTACTCATACTCTGCCTTAAAAAGAAGAAAAAATGTTCACTCCATTCACTAGTGAATTAATTCACTAAATTTTTGCAGTCTATCAATCATTAATCATACATTTGCCTAATTATATGACAGAAGACAAATGGATCAACTCTTTATTTAAGATTGTCTGGGCTCCAGGCCCAGAAAAAGAGGCATCTGAAAACATTCAAAAGTGAAGCAGAATGGCACATGCTCTACAAGTCAAAAAAGGGGATTGACCTATGAAAGTCACACTGCTAATAAATTGGAGCGTTAGCCATCGTGGCTTGTTGGCTTTTTGCCCAATACTCTTTTCCTTTCACCTAAAGATCACAAAAGCTGCTAACATTTGTGCCCTGCTTCTTTTCCACTCAAGGACATCAGAGGCTTCAGAAGACATTTGATCGTCCATGATTAGAAGCATTAGGGCACCAAATTACACTGACATGGCCCATAAATCACTGAGTGAGACCCGGACAGAGGGGCAGAGGGAACAGGACATCAAGAATGACAGGCACTGAGATTCGGTTGGAGATTTGCAGGATACATATGGTGGCACATTATCAGCATGTAAGATGTTCCTTCTTTTTCTCACCATGTTCAGGAAGGAAGAAGGGAGAAATGAGTTCTTCCAGTAGGTCAAGATGGAGTCTGTGGCAGTTACATGCTTGTGTTAATTTTATGATTGAAATGTAGGGGTGGGGTCTAGTCTGTTAATCTGGAGATAGCCATTGAGTAGCCAATGAGGCCTCTGTGTGGGCATGGCTTTCTCCTAATACATTTGGGAAATCTCGGGATGTTTCCCTCCTGAAGATGAGAAACTGTCTCCCTGGTTGTTGGGAGTTAGTCTCAGAGACAATTAATCATGGACTAGACAAGATGGCAGCCTCTGAGAACTTAAGGAGCCAGAGGAAAAGCCACACAGCTTTGCCCTGATATCAGGCTTCAGAGCCAGACCTCTGAAGCTGGAGTAGCCACGAGGGACCCCTCCCAACAATGAGTTGCTTCTACCACCACTGGATGCTGTTGATGGACTCTGAGCCCTGGAGGTGAGGAGCCATGGGGAGATCCCTGCCAGAGCTGGAATTCTGTACCCCCTGACCTGTGACTTCGTGAGTCAGAAGGAGACTTTATAGACTGGTATCGGGCACATGGGTTAATATCGGATTTATGACTTTGTAGTGGACTGGATTGGGATGCTTTCTTAATGCCCTATTTCTTTAATATATAAACCATACCCTTATATCCATATATGTGTCTATGAAATTTTTTCCTCTAGTTTGCTGGGACTAACACAGAGACTCTTATAAAACATCAATTCTGGAGTCAGTCTCTAGTTTGAATCCAGGTTTGACACATGCTTTGTGATTTTTAATACTTCATTTCATCTTTTTTAAAGCTACTTTGAAGGGTAAACCTAAATATTTTATGACATAATATTTGATATATTTTACTTCCCTTTTAGTAGAGTAAGTGTTCAAAAGATGCAAAATAAATAACTACAATACCTATACCTATAATAGATCTTGGGCTTCTTTCACTTTACACGATTACACTAGAGTTGGAGTCAGGGAATGGAGGGTTACACACCCACATTGAGGAATATTTCACCACTAGTATTATTTATCAAATTTTCTAGTGAGTGAATATAAACTTTTTGAAAGACCTTATTTTCATCAGTTTTGATAGTTAAGGTTTATTGTGTCAGCCTGGCTGATGAAAATGTGGGAATAATTGAAGGACAGAGAGATAAATGGCTTGACGAGTGTCATCTTCCTAGTTCTCTTGTCTCTAGCTCTCTGGTAGATGACCCAGTGTGGGACTGCCTTACCTAGCTCTCTGCCTGAGCTGGCAAGGCTCACTTCCTGTGAGACATCCCTGAGGAGATGCTATGTGGACTGAACCTGCTGCAGCCCCGGGTACTGGAGAAGCCACAAAGAGACCTCTGCCAGCGCTGAGATGCTGACACCGCCACTGAATTTAAAGACTTTCTACCCCGTGATCCTTCCGCATTTGGCATCACTGTGTGTGTTTTATAAGTTTGCAGAGGATTTTGTAGATGTGTCAGACACAGTAGGCTAAGTCTGACTTATTGAATTGGACTGAATGGCTTGTGATGCTTTCTGAATGTACACTTACTCTTTATATAACACTCTGTCTTAGACACATATGCATTTCTGTGGATATATTTCCTTAGTTTTACCAAACTAACATAAGTTTTATGATCACTTTTAAATTATCTATGTATAGCTTTAAATAAATAAACTTAAACAAATCATATATACTCTGTTTGGAATGACAATACTTAAAAAGTAGGAATGCAACAAACCCTCACACAATTCTATTAAACAGATTGTGCCTACTTCCTCGGTTAAGATAAGTGACATTTAAACACCTTGCTGATTATGGGAGTGGAGCTGGTATCTCTGTCTGCCTTATACAATAGCTGATATTCTAACACAAATCTGAGAAATCTTTCCCTGGCATCATCAGTACCTAAGGCAACGCCAGAATTTCAATCTAGGTTATCAAACTCTTTGTGCTTAAATATTCCAAAAATCTTACAAATCAAGATATCTATTAGTCTCTGTGCCTTCTACTTTCACTGCCAAAGAAAATGTTCTGGTTATCGCAAATATCCTCATATTTTTGAAAATGCATCAACTATGACCCAAAACAAGGAATAATGTTCACTCATTAAAGGAATATTGTTAAATAGAGGAAAAGTAATTAGATACTAAGTCTCTAGAAATTAAGAAATTTGTAATATCACTACTTTCAAGAAAATTCTGAACCCACAGCACAGGCCAGAATCCTCCCTGTTAGTTTCTGAGACTATAACTCTTTATTGGAGTAGAAAATCTCATCTTCTCCATGCAGTTTCAAACTGTTCACTTTGAGGTTTGCAGATGGGCAAAACAGGGTTTTGTGTTAGACAGGGATCGCTAGAGAAACGAAGCCAGGACAATAATGAATAAATATGTGTATATGTATATGTGTGTATATACATGTGTATATATGTGTGTATATGTGTGTATATACGTATGTGTATATGTGTGTGTGTATGTGTGTGTGTATGTGTGTGTATATATATAGAAGAAACAAACAGCTCATTTGTCCACAGAGCAGTACATAGGGCTCAGTTCAACTCACTTCTGTGAGACTGTTAATATACTAGCAGTCCTTCAACTCACAAGGGTGGGGCTGGGTACAAATCAAGGAAGCAGACAGCTTTGAGTCTCCTGTTGAGCAATACAGGCAATCTGGCAACAGGCAGCAAAGAGCAGGCCAGGTCACCTACACTCAGCCAGATGACAGGGTTCTACAGTTCCCAGTTCAAGTGATGTATACACCAGCAGTATGGTGACACAGACCTCGAAGAAACCTCAAACTATAGCAACACGGTCCATGGGTTGATGTCCCATGGGTAGCACAGCTTGCAAGTTGAGGCAGAAAGCTAGCTAAGGCAGCCACACACTGGTCTGATCATCAGAGAGCCAAAAGACAGAAAGGCGAGCTTGGCAAACCATTTATCCTTTTGTCCTTCAATTAAATTGCAACCTTATCAACCCCACATATGTTTATTGGCCAGGTTGACACAACTCCAGATATCTTAGCTACCACTTGTGATTATTTTCTGAATTTGTTGGTGTGGTAGGGAGCTGGGTATGGACACAAACTGTTATATGGTTACTCTTTATTGGTGAAAAATACTTATATATATTTTCAAATCAAGTATTTTTTAAAATACCTGTTAAGCATAGGGAGTGTGCTAAATATAGATATCAGTGAGAATAGAATATTTTGAGAATATTCAATGTAAGACTAACTATGAGTACAATCTTTAGAGAAGGACATCTTGGTGGCCAGGAACATCTGCATACATTAAAAACATTCATGCAAAGAGATAAAGTGATTGATAAAACAGCCTTTCTCATTTTTTATGACAAATGCTTTAAATCACCTTACTAATTGAGAGAAATGAGTTTAACAAGATATCTATAGGGTCTCTTGGGATTTGTTAGGGAGAGCGTTATTAGGAGTCATTGTTCCTTAATCTTTTACACTCTATCATACTTATATCATCTTATACTATCTTATACCGCCTCTACCACATGTTATCATATTATCTTCCTATTATAGGGTCTAAGGTATATTTTTATAATTAAAAATATATTGGTGGTAGGAATTCATTCTTCTCTTGCATTTCAAAGTATTGAGATTGCTACCCAAACATTTAGAAAACAATGAAATCAGAACAGGACCATCTACGTAGGTTATGCCTGATGGAAGCACTAGCTTTGGTAGACTACATTATCATACGCAGGTAGGCCAACTCAGATGAAGGAAAACAGGTAATGTCCAGAGCAATGAAATGAGAATGGGGAGCAGGGATGACGATGTTTGATTCTTGGAATTATTAGAAATAACTCACTTTATTTTTTTATTTGAAGCCCATGACTTTTTATATGCATTATTTGAAATATTTTAAAACCACTAATCACTTGTGTGAAATTGTGTGTCTGATACAGTATCTAGTATGATAAATAAATGGTGTTGAACTTAAAAGGTATTAGCATATTAAATGCTTTCTTCTTAAACACCTTTTCACTCATAGTGCCAAACCTTGCTTTCTTATTACAGAGCTCTGCTGGTGCAGTGGTTTAAGAGTTGGGCTGCTATCTGCAAGGCCAAAAGTTTGAATCCACCTGTGGCTCTGATGGAGAAAGATAAAGACCGCTCACATAATGATTTACAGATCCTAAGGCCCAAAGGGCAGTTCTACAATGTTCTATAAGATCATTATGAAACAGGATTGACTTTATAATAGTGAGTTTGGTTTGCTTTATTTTGTTAATGTTTGTTGCATAATATTAACTTACTTGATTAGATTTTTCTGTTGACGATGTGCACATGGTCAGGTCTAGTTGGCATTTAATTAGAACATTTTTGTGGTAATTCACTATAAAATGTTCCTTACTATTAAATATTTTAATTTCAGAAGAAATGTGTTTCAAATTGGGAAAACGTGTTTGCTATTCAAATATGTTCAGACGACTTCTGACATCAGTTTTCCACATTCTTTGTTTTAATTTGTAGCTTATTTTGAAAATATCTCCCTCGTCAGTAGGATGAATAGATTCTTACTGAGGAAGTGAGACACCCTGGTGGGAAAGAGACATTTATGACCTGGCTTATGGTGAGCATGCTCTTCAGTGCTGGTGATGGGAAGCATTCCTTGGGTGTAATTCACAATTAATTGTGCCCAACTGTTCAATAAAAATTCAGACGAAAGCAGATTTGCAAAAGGAGTCTTCCTTCTTGGGACTGTTTATTTGAGAAAAACTTGCCAGAAATTGAGTTTTCCTTTTTAAATTGGCTCTGCATTTTCTCCGTCACTCTATCTTTGTCATCGTTCACTGCCTGCTGACCAACCTTGGATTTTTAGCCCTCTCACCCTCACCCCCACCCCAATTTCCCATCAGTCTGTGAACTGCCTCCTTTAGCTTCTTATTCTTTTTCTTCATCTTCTGACTGCTGAGTTGCCTCTGCCAGGCAGGGTTCCCAGTCTGGACAGGCAGACCAAGCACATCTCTGTGGCAGAGAGCAGGGAGTGGTAAGGATGAGGCAATTTTCTATGTGTATCAACATGAAATATATACGCAGACACGATTGCTTCACAAGCATGCTCCCCATCATCTCTTTTCTAAAATTCCTGAGTGATAAGGTTGGGAGTAGTGGAAAGGGAAGTTTCTTTCTAAGGGGTGATAGACAACCAAGCAATATCCTTTACTCTGTCTACAATCTACTGTGGCGAGAAGAGCAAGTTCAGCAGTTTTTGCAAAATTACCAACACAGCAAGAAAGGCAGCAAACAGATTGCTCAGATGGACGCCTCTTAATAACGAGATCTATCACGACCCAGATTGGCTGCTTCCTGGGAGACTTCACAATGGGTCTGGTTTTAAAGATTTGATTTCCCCAAATTAGGAAAAACCCTCTGAAACATTTAGTAATGTAACTACCCTTTGAAAAGCGTAAAGAATCAGATTTCCATGTTTTCTTCAGCAGCAAACTTCCAAACATCTCCCACTCTGTGCTCTCGTGTCGTTTCCTCTTCTTGTAAACCATCTAGGAAATGGAATGCTTGCCAATTTGCCAATTTGTATCTACCTATCTATCCCAACTTCTCTAAGTTCCCTCATTTGCAGCAATGAATTCCTTTGCTCCAGAACTTCTGGTAGTTTCCACCAGAGTATAACAGTAATAGATTTGGAAATTGGGGGAGAGGGAATTTAAGTTTATCCCTCTTCGTACTGGCTGGCTAAGGATTAGCTAAACCTCTCCAAAAGAAACCACTTCTCCTGTTAGCTTCTTTAAGTTTTGTAACCATATTGGAAGCTTGTTCCTTCAGACCCAGTGTGGTCACAACAGCCTGCTGCTGTTGTCGTTGGAGTTCTGTCTCAAGCCTCATTGGTCGCCTGAACTCTTTGCATCTGATTGTTAATAGTCTTGGCATTGAGCTCTCCTCAGATACCCCTCTGATTGTACCACTTTTTCTCTATCAGTACCCTGACCAGAAACATACAAGGATAGGGAATATTCAGTCATATGAAAAATAGAGGTGTTGACATTATATGTGTATAGATTCAATTTTGGCCTAATCTTATATGACAAGTTATGTACACTCTACAAGACTTTATAAGTGAAAACAGTGATTTCTAACACACATGGGTCTAATTAGCACTTACAAATATCAAGCACACAGTAGGCATCTAACTCTTGCCTTATTTTTGTGATGTACACAGAACAGATCTTGGTCTCACTGTAAAACACCTATTCATTATGAATTTTGTGCACCAATCAGACCCAACAAATTTCAGTTCATATATTCTATAGATATTTCATTCACATTCATGTCCATCTATCATAGTGTATGCCTCTATAATCCTCCCAGGAGTATAGAGACTTCAGGAGGTTACTTGCTTCACACAAGGCCATAATTAGAGTCAGTAAAATTAGGATTAAATCCAATCTACTTTAGATCTTATACACCTCATGATTCTATGTATGCTTCATAGAACACTAGTCCTAAGGGTGTGTCATGGTCTTAAAAGGTAAATAACTATATATCTACACTCTGAGAACTTATACTATATAAGATATGATATAAATTTATGATCTTTGAGAAATCTTCTAGTAAGGAACCTGTTTAAGATCTACATTGTTTAAACTAGAATGTACCACACATAACTCACTCTAGTCTACTTTTTTAAACTTTCTAATAACTTTCATTCACATTCTTTGAAAGTAATGGCCCATGAAATTCAAATTGGATTTCTTTGTTCCCTTAAGCATATTTGAACAGAAGGCCACTTTTGTCTTCCAGGGTTTATGTCTCTTTCTTTTAACCCCCCAACAAAGAATAAGTTCTGTGCTGTTTTATTCTCATCCCTATTCCAATAATCCATGAGGAATTATGACTGAACTTGGTTCAGGTTAAGTTCTATCTATAATTCAATGGTGCTTGGTCAGATAGTTGACATGTGAAGAAAATTCTCAGCATCACTAGTTCTTTTGAGCATGATAGACTCTTTCAAAGGCAATTGTACCACTATTTTTAAAGGCACAACTTAATGATACTTTGATCCCAAGAAGACAACTTTTTGTTGGGGTATCTAGATATTTTTAATTTCTTCAATGAAGAAAAGATGTACCTTAATGATAGATGATTCTTCTAAAACCAGATATCTGAATGTCTCTCTCATTCAACAGCCAGTGATTAATGTGCGCGCACACACACACAGACACATTACTAGCCTCTTTAATCCTGTATTCAAATAAAACTCATTGCCATTAGTTGGTTGTGAAACACAGCAACACCAAATAGAACCACCTTCACCCGGTTTAAAAGGTTGGAATCTTTACCAAAGCAGATCACCACAACTTTCTTCAGTAGAACAACTGGTGGGTCCAGGCCACTAATCTTTCAGCAGCCAACCACTTAAGAGCAGTCTCTGCATTCCATTCACTCAGTGTCAATAATACCAATTAGCCATATTTAATGCAGTCTTTGCTTTAGTAACCACAACTCCATGTGGGAACAAAGGAAAAGGAGTTAGTGAGTATTAGTATTGAAAACTTATACATGTCAACTCCTGAACACTTAATCCACTCATTGCTTTCATCATGTTCCTCAAATGAGTAATTGAGGTTCAGCACATTTATGTCACTTGTCCAAGGTTGTAAAGCCATGACTGTGTATTAATCCTAATCAGTGATACACACACACACACACACATATATATCTCACTGTACCATATATATATATATATGATTTTTGGATGCAACAATGTTGATGCCTACATGCAATAATAAACTAGCATCCATGGGTTGAAAAAATCATAAAACAGAGAGCTGCTTCCACAGAATCATCTAAAAAAGTTCTTTGAATAGGTAGTATATTGATGGGAATAGGTGAGGCAGGATTCCCCCAGGCTAAAGAAGGGGCAGGTGGCATGGCTTGTCATATGTGTAGGATATTTTAATTTGTTGCAATATAGTGTGTAAGAAGATTATAATGACATAAAACTTGTGCTATTAAAAGGGTTCTATTAAAAAGGGTCCTATACATGAGGCTGAATGGCAGTTTATTGCAAAATATGCACAAACATTTCTAAATATTGCAGGTTGAATGGTTTTCCTGAGGATCATAGTGAATCTTAGGAAGAAGTTAGTATTCTGAAACTTGGCCTGAAATAAAAGAAAGATAAGGAAGGGAAGAAAGAAGGGAACAGGTGGCAGGAAGGAAGAGCACGAAGGAGGAAGGAAAGGTGGAAAGAGGGAACAAAGAAAGAAGGGAGAGTTAAAGGAATAAAATCAACGTGTACAAAATCATTTTCTTTTTTTGTGTGTGTGGTCATCACTGCCTCTGGTGGTCATGGGTGCTACCCAGTGGTGCTCCTGAGAGCAGCTGCTGGATTTGAACTACCAAGCCTGAGGGCCACAGTCCCACACTCAACCACCTACACTACCGGGGTTCAGCCCCATAATCGTTTCTTTAAAGATGATTATGTCCCAATTGCCTTGAATAGAAAACTCAATTTCATCTTGGAACAACTGACCTGCCCACAATTAACATTTCCTCAGGATCGACTCTACAATTTTTTTCCTAACAACATGCTAGGAATTTTCTCTCTAAATTATGCTGTTTTCCAAATATGTTTTCTTCAGGATCACTAATAGGAAGTCAGTTTTCTTGGCTCAAACTCCCCAAAGGAGTTGTAAATGTAAGTGTTTAGCATTGTTCCAGGATATGAGCTGTTGAGCTCTCACAGGACCTCTTACTCAGAAAGAGCTTGTGCAATTCCACTTTTGCATGCTAATTGATAATCGTTGTTATTTTTAGCAGAGTTTTTTTTTTAATTTTAATAAGGAAAGTGAGTATGACCAAAGGTTTGTATTTGGGTACAGTCTTCCAAAGAAGGTAATTTGGAAAGTAACTCAAAAACTGCTGAAAAAGTTTGGTCTTTGGCTTCAGATTTCCATATCACAAATCAGAGAACATTTTCATAGAGAATTCCAGCTGAGGTTCAAATTGTACGAAATGCAATTTAGGAGGTGGAAAAAGAATAGTTTTTATTAATATCTCTCCATTCTCCCATTTGCTGTGAACCCATGCATTTAACATAAAATGAATATTCATCTTATATATGACATTGTCAGTATCTGGTCATACGGAAGTAAACGCATTAGACTGATAACTACAAGGTGGGTTGTTCAATTTCATTGGCTGCTCCATATGAGAAAAACACAGGTCTCTGTGCCAAGAAAGTCTTAGGAATTCTCTTTAGGGTCCCTCTGTTGGATAACAACAGGCCTTACAGTACACGAGACACTACTCTGTTGAAATAAATATGATGTAAGTACTGCCCTTAAGAATCTCTCCCAATTGGCCTCAGGAGCCCTCTACTAAAGTGACCATTAGGATATTTACCTAGACAAAATTGCATATGATTCATTGGTACCAGTCAGGCCCTCTACCAGACTGTCGGGAAGGTTTTTGTTTTGTTTTGTTTTGTTTTGTTTAGTTTTAAAGCTTCTAGATACATAAAAATCCATGTGATTTAACTGCAATAAAGGTCTTCATAGTGGGAAAAAAAAGGAAAGAAATAATTTCACATTTAGAATAAGTTCTCTGACAAAAGCACTCCACTTATTTTGTCTACCATAAGCCTCCAGAGACTAACAACATTCCTGGAAAAGAGTGGATGTTCAGGATGTAGATGAAATTGGCTATTATTTTCCTTTCTTTTAGTAGAGGCAAGATAAAATTTCTTCATGAACCCATCAGAAAGCATCAAGGAACATTAATGCTGAATGCTCTTTGTCGCATATCTGGAGGCTCAAACAATGCTTTGACATAAACCACAGGAGAGAATAGGACTCCACCCTATTAGAATGGACAGCATCTAACAACAATGAAGTCCTTGAGAGGCATACAGAGTTAATACTCTCAGCTACAATCTGATTGGCTGGGGATTTGGTTTCACCCAGCAGTGGCTCAAAAAGAAGTGTTGGCAGGGTACTGCTGAAAATGAGCTACTAAGAAAGACCCTATGGGGCATAGTTCAACGAGGAACCAGATGGTGTAACAAAGATCAGAATCAACTCCTTCTGTAAAGATGACACCCAAGAAAACCGTAGGGCACAGTTATCCTTTGTAGTGAGGGGGCTGTCATGAGTTAGAATTGACAGGAATCGATTTTTGTTTCTTTGCCTAACAAATTAAGAAGTTTAAGTATCTTATCCAAAGACTTTTCATCCCCACTGTGACAACAACACAAATGGAGCAGGGTGTGGGGCTTCCTTTTGCTTATGGAATGAAGATGCACCATGATTGTGATGTGCTTCTTGAAAATGAACCTGCATATATTGGGGTAGGTAGAAACAGGGAAAGCTAAGTAAGGTAAACCGTGCAATTTACAGTATCATAACAAAGTTGCTTTCTAGGTTTTGATGCAGTAGTAGAATTTTGTAAGATGTCACCTGTGGACAATCTTAGGGGAAGGGTTTTCAAATTCTCTGTACTATTTTGGGGACCGCCTTTGAGTCTACAATTTTTTTCAACATAAAAAGTTAAGGCAGAGGGAGAAATGACCCCGTCCTGCTAATTGAATGTGAAGAGTTATGTTTGCTTTAGTAAGCTGAGACTTTCAGACTTGATGAGAGTTTAGTTAGCGAAAGACTGGAGGCTAAGTGTCCATATGGAATATCATGTCTTTTCCCTTCATTTAATACATCACAAAATGCTATTTTACTAATCCAAAAATTTGACTCTGGGGAAAGAGATGCAAACATCACACCAGAAACAATTCAAATGTAAAAGTGATTCTTTTAATCACTCCTTCATTTGGTTCATGCACCACAGGAAAGCAGCCTGAAGCCAAAAGGAATCTCATATGCCAAGGAAACGGCATTTGGCCAACTTAGAATGGATTCCTTTGAAATGTAAGAATGAGTGAGGATAGCTGTCAGTTTTTCTGCATCTTGGTCTTCAATATCCCTTAATAGCAAGCCATCTTTGTTTAAATGCTTTATAGACACAGGATAGAATAGAACCCAGGAGGGAAGCAGCACACAAGCATAATATATCTGTGCAACATATTTTTAAATTTTTAATGTGCAGTCACATTTTCCTCTTACAGTAATTATTTAAGGGAAATGAGTTGGTTCTTCATTAGTTTCATTTTCTTGGAGGAAAATAAGCAACAGCTCGTTTAGGTGATTCTACCATTTTTCTCACACTGAACCTGGGGAGCACTGGGTTTAGAACCCATTCCTCCAGAGGAAGCACAGTCTTGGCCATCACTCTGTCATTGAAAGGTTGCTGGATTAGGGCTGAAGGCGGGCTGACTCACACAAACGCATTCACTGGTGGAACTCTCCTGGTAGGCCATTATACAGTGGTTGGATAGAAATCAGGCACATTAATTAGATACATAAAAATATCCAGGACAGACCATGTGCAGACTAAGGCACCTTAGGACCAGTTGGAAGGTCCACCTGAGCGCACAGACTAGGCGCCAGCTACATGATATCACACTGGTACGCCAAAACCCAGCCAATGAGATCAGACAATGCCCTCACCACGCCTTCCCAGCCAGTGGGGATAGGAGGGAGTAAATAGCGGACCTAGGGGTGACACCCCTTTTGTTCCTGTGCAGGGCAGAGGGTGAGATTCCTTCCCCATAAGCGTGTGTGCATGCCTGAGTGTGTGATAGCAGCCCACTCACTCTCTGATGATTTCCTGCTCTTGGTTCGGCAGGTTTATTTTCGTGCTCCTGTTTTCTATTCTTTTCATGTGGCTTTTCACTCTTCTGAAGTGGTCATTTTCAGTCAGGAACGCTTGTGCAGTCCCTGCAGGGCCTTGTGTACTTTCCAGAGATAGCGTGTACTTTTGAGGCTGGGGTACCCGAAAGGTCCCTTTCCCTCATAAAAATTACTTGGATTTACAAAAGTGCTTCTACTGTGTGTCGATTCTTTCAGCATTGAGAAGCAAGAAGCAAGGTAAGCAAGAACATAGCATATTTGATACCTTATCTTAGAGGAAACCTCAGGACTTCTTCCCCTTTAAGGTAAACAGGCTTGAGAATAAACTCTCCTGTCCCTTTGCTTGGTTTTGGGCTTCTGCTCTCAATGGTGGGGGAGAAGCAGAGAAGCTATGATGGCGGGAACTTTCTAAGTGTTGGACTTAAACTTCCAGGTCTGCAGTTTGTAACCATCAGCCATCGAGGGAGGGAGGTGGGGTTTTCTAGTGTCAAATGAGCTGTGGACCTGGATATCCATGCAACCCTTCGATTCCGTCCTTTGGAGTTGCTGTAAGTCAGAAAAGCTTTACGGCAATTTTCTCCCAGGACACATGCAGATATCGGCAACTATGTGCTCTGACAAGATGGCTGCTGGATCCCTGTACTCCACCATCCTCCATGTGTCTGTCTCCCCACCCTCCGACGCAAGCCCTGCTTCCCTGTTTTGCTATTTGCACCTCTGTAAAGGCCCCTTTCCTGTGATGCCGTAGGAAGACTGTTGCCTGCGCAGCCTTCAGCCCTGCATTCTGTTCCCGAGTACCCCTTTCCACCTTCCTTTGCTTTTCTGGCATGTTTCACGCCTTCTTTGTAACTGCTTCTTTGTCACTGCTGCTAGCCAGTTTGATTTGTTCTGTCAGTCTCCCCGTAGTACAACTACACCTTTCTTGTTTCTTCTAACTCTTGTGCCATGCTTTACAGGACAACTGAACAAGGGACCCTCTGCTGGCTCATTGCCAAGATAGCTTCTCAAGACAGTGTATCTTGCTCCACCCACTGGTTTAACCACGTCACCCCCCACCCCCCACACGCCCACTCCCAGCTCCATACATTCTGGTTTGTGCTTTTGGCCCATCCCAGTTTCTCCAGGCACCCCTTGATAAGCCAGGTGCAAGGCTCATTTTCTTGAGTTCAGCTCTATTTGTGGTATTTGATCTTTGTTTTCCTGTCTGTTGGCCAAGCTTTGGTCAGAAGGCATTTGGAAGTAAGGTCACAGAACAAATTGCTAATCCTGTTATTCCAAGATCACTCAAGAGGCTCTTGAGGCCAGCTGTGCCTCTGGCCTCCACACAAAGGATGGGCCCATACCCCAGTCTGTCACATCCCTGCTATAATTTTTTGGGTTAATATATACACAGCCCAAAATTCCAATTTCCCTAGTGTTGGCTGCATTCAGATTATCCATGAGAGAGGTCCCCCTTCCCTTCAAGGGCCCAAGTGAGACCCCTCCTAGCTGGTGGTTTCCTTTGAAGAGCCTGGGGGGACCATCCAGTGATGGTCCTTAGGATACTTATAATCTAACCATTTCACTGTGCTTTTCTAGATGTGAAAACAGGAGTCCATTTCAAGGGGAATGCTCTTGTACTGCATCTTCTCTAATTGGTCTAAATTTGACACATTGACACTAAAGAAGCAGAAAGTAGTAATCTTCGGAAACTCTCTTTTGGTCCAGTACATTCTAGGTGATGGGGAATCCTAGCCCAAACATGGCACACTTGCCCGCCCTCCCTGCTCCATTACAGCTTGAACTTTTTTGGTAAGGCTATGGGAAAGTTGACTGAAATCCGTTATGTTCAGGCATTTGTCCTCAGGAGAAACAGTAAATATCTTTGTTCCAAATGTCCCAAAGGCTACAGAAGTTTAACTAATGCCAGATACTACCATTTTCAATATAGACAGGGAACAAGAGGCCCTGGCTCATGAACCGAAAGGGGAAAGATGTTTGGCATGCCAATTTATTGGCAGCCCTAGCTACTCGGCACCTATGTACTGCCTCCCAGGTTCCAAAGACCCCTGCACAGGGTGCAAAATACCTTTTGTGTCAGCATGTCAGCCACTGGGCAAAGGATTGTTCTTACAGAAGTAGGCCTCCATGAGGGCAGTGCTATCTTTGTAACCAAGCTGGCCACTAGCAGCTCTCTATGGAGAAGACTCAAGAGGAGAGTGGTCTACTGGCAAGCCTAAACTACTAACTGAACTGAAATAACCCAGTCAAATGACCCAGCAACAAAGGATTGCTATTACTGGTCTGGACCCTGGTTGTGCATGGATGTTGGTAGGTAGATCAGTATATATTTTTCCTACATGAGATCTTATAAAAACTTGGAAGAATATGCCCAATTCCCAGCTCCAGACAGTCTGAAAGGTTCCAGTAACTCTCTCTGATCTACTGTCATGAAAAGTCCAGGACAGAGTACATGGATATACCATTCACAACAGTCTTTAAGCGAGTAAATACTATAACATAATTCCTGTGTCTAAGGTTAACTTGTAGGAAATACCTGCTAAACCAGTGTTAATACATCCTGAGATTTCTTTTAAAATATTCCAGTATGAGACTAACCCACACTTCTGTGGGCATTGCTACTTTATAGCTTTTGCCCTGGGCTTGCCACAGTGTTTACCTGCTTTGTCTCTTCCAGAAGTAATCAGACTATCAAAGACACTGAGTCAAGATTTCCAATTGCAGGATCACCAAGGCCTGCACTATCTCAGTCCCATCCACCATGGGCTTCTAAGCAGAGGCCAACTTCACTAAGAGAGTAAGAAGGGTGTGGCTTCAAATCCCCACCAGAAGACTGCTTCCACCCAGTTTCCCTCAATGATTTGGGTCCATACTCCTTCTTTGGGGAATGAAAGGTAGCTAGATTAGGGGTAAAGAGAAGTTGTCTTCCCTGAATGCATGGGCTAGTGGGAATCACCTAGCAGAGCCACAAAAAAGGGATATAAGAAATCATACCCAATAGTTAGACATGTTTGAGAAAATCCAGGACAGAGCATGTGCAGACTAAGGCCCGCTAGGCCTGGGTGAAAGGTCCACCTGAGAGCACAGACTAGGCACCAACGACATAACATCACAGATACGCCTAAACTCAGTCAATGAGATCAGCCAATACCTTCATCCATACCTTGGCAGTCAGTGGAGAAAGGAGGGATAAATATTAGACTGAGGAAAAGCCACTTAGTCTTGGTCTGTTTGGAGGATGAGATTCTTCCTATGTGCAGGTGTGCACTCACCTGTGTCTGGATGCTTAGTTGTGTCACACTTCTCTTCTGGAATTATTTTCACATTTTTTTGTGCTCCCCTGAAATGGTGATTTTTTTTTGTCATGAACACTTGTGCAGTGCCCACATGGCCATGTGTATTTTTCAGAGATAGTGTGTACTTTTGAGACTATAATACCTAACACTTCTTTCCCCAAATAAAAGTTACTTGGCTTTACAAAATTACATCTGCAGTGTGAATTCTTTCAGCCTTGAGAAGCAAGAAACAAGATAAACCACCCAGAAAAGTCACACCATCAATGAGACTGAGCATTGGCTTCCAGAAAACTTCCAACAAACATGCTATGTTTAATGACCCATGTAAGGAATGAACTCACCTATGTTTTCTCAGAAAATTGTGAAGGTGCCTATTTTTCACACATTTGACAAATGAAATTACAGCCATTTGCATGAAGCTTCCAAATAGAACTCATTCCAAGAATGTTAAAATAACATAAGTTGCGGCTATCTGAAATTGTATTCAAAGTCAACTATGCTGCAAACTGGGAACAATGCTGGAGACAAACAACAAATACCACACTGCTCCTTCTGATGACTTCAGTTTCTACAAACGTGCAAAATAATGGCAACTTTATGTTAGCCTTATGAATAGAGTAGAGGAATTCCACACATAATATAATCAGCTGCTTTATATTAGAGGAATTGCATGATTGAAAAGAAATACACTCTACCCAATAGAGTGGGTAGGAACAATTGATATATCTTCATGAAAAACAAACAAAATCCTAAGTTCTTACTACACACAGGACACAATTCCAAATGATTTCCTGATATGACAGTCAAAAGGAAGCAGGATCTAAGAGAAAACGTTGGAAAAACTCTTTGTTTTTCTTTACATCTTGATATACGTGAATATTATTTAAGGCCCAAAGGGGGTAGGAAGAAGATACTTTAATTTTAGTCAAATTATATATTTCTGCTCAGCAAAAGATAACACTCAAATGTAACAATAACACTTAAAATGTAACAATCCAGAGCCTGGGTTGGAAAAGACATCATATATATGTATATGTAGTATACACACACATATATATGTATATATATGTGTGTGTGTATATATATACACACACACAAATTCATTAAAGAAACAAAATAAACCACACTCACTTCCCCTGAATCAATTCTGACTGAAAGCAATCCTGTGGGGCAGAGGAGAAGCCCCCTGTGGGTTGTTTGAGATTGCTAATAAGACATTTCTCTTTTTCTCTCTCAATCTTTGTGGAAGCAGAACGTTTCATTTTTCTCCTGTAGTGTACCTGGCAGCATTGACTTCTAAATTTGCGGTTCTGTATCCACTGTATCAAAAACTAAAAAACAAGCATCAGAAAGTCAGATTACACTATGTAAATATGGACTGAATATTATCTAACTTAATTATAGTCAGTCTAACTCTCTGCCAAATTTTTTTTCTTTCTTCACTTAAGGCCATCGAGTTAATTCAAACTCACAATGATCCCACATGATAGAGTAAAATTTCCCCTCCCATAGGTTTCCAGGGGTTAAATTCTTTACAGGAGTAGAAAGCTCCATCTTTCTCTCTTGAAGGACCTGGGGGTTCCAAACTGCTGTCCTTGGGGTTAGCAGCCCAATACATAACTCTAACTCACTAATGTATCCTTTGTTTTCCCCATCTTGGTCTCTGGAATCATTATAAACCTCTTTATGATTCATAAGGAGCCCTGGAGCATAGTGATTACATGTGGGGCTGAGATCCATATGCTCAGCAGTTCAAGTCCACCAACAACTACCCGGGGAAAAGACTGGGCTTTCTCCTCTCCTAAACAGTTATATTCTTGGAACCCCACAGGGGGTCGCTGTGAGTTAGCACTGGGTTGAAGACTGTGAGGGTTGTTTGAGTATTGTTCATAGACAAGCAGATCAGATGCAGATGCTTTCTGCAAGGATCAGATAAGTCTCATCTTGAATACATCAGAAAAGATTACTTGGACATCACCAGTGCTGTTTTTACTTGCTTATCCTGTTGTTGGCTAAAAAAACTAACTCTTCCTATCCAGTTGATCACAGAGACATCCCCATATGGTCCAAACAGTTTGGGAATGTCCTTGTTTTGTCTCCTTGCATCCTGTGGTTACCCTGAAACCCGAGTTAATGTAAAACATGTGGGAGACTCCTCATGGTGTGATTTCCAAAAGCAAAAAGTATGTAATATTTTAAATGAAAAAAAGTATATAATATCTATATTCTGGTTTCAGACAGGAGTCTGTCAAGACAGTCGGCACTGCTGTCAGACTCCCTGCTGCTGTCACCTTCTAGCACGTATATTTTTTCTCTCTAACTTAGTAGAAGTGAATTGTCTCTGCCGCTCCCAGGCACAAATCAGAATTAGAGGTAACAAGAAATACTTGAAGAGATAGTTTAGCTAAGAAGATAGCTATATGGCTAGTAAACAAAAATCTGAACCATTTAATTAATAACCAGTAGTTACAAATTAAAACCTCATTGTATCACTATCAAAAGACTAACTAAGACTTAAAACGAAACAGAAATTAATGAAGTGTTGGTGAGGGTATCAAACAATCTAAATCCTAAGATACTACCACTGAGCATATGCATTTAAACAACTTAAAGAAAATGCTAGTGAACTGAATCCGAAGAAAAACAGACCTTACAACAGAACAGCTGAACTCTGTAAGTATACAGTCAATATACATGCATGAATATTTTCACCACAAGACATGTTTCTTGTGGATTAGACTATGTACTCACAGGGACATGTTGAAATCCTAATACACCACGAATGGAATGATACCTTGTTTATAAAATCATTGTTGAAAATGTTTGAATTTATAACAATGTGGATGCATATTGAACTTGAGTGAATCCTAATTAAATATTAGTGATATCATCATAAAAAAATAAGATGAATGTCAGGTGAAGGAGATTCAGAAGTTCCTGCAATTTTAATCCAAGGAATGCCTACTAGTAGGTGGAAAAGAATAGGGAGATGGGGAGAAGATCATCATATAGAGGCTGGATGAGTCTATAACCTAGCTAATACTACTAAATCATTGGGATAAATATTACATAAAATAGGCTTGATCAAAAGTGGGAACAATAAAAAGCAGAATGTCAAATCCTCCATAATACAGAATTTCTTTTCATCCATTAAAGTTGATGAACCCCTAGACTTTTGCCCTGAGATAATATTAAACTCTGATTTAAAGGAAAACATCCCCTGAAATCTTCTTTAAACTAAATAACACCTTAGTTGCTTTTTTCAAAAAAGGCTATTGTGAATTTTGTGCAGTTTTAAAGAACTTTTAACTGGAACCAAACCAAAAACTGAAACTTGATAAGCTGCATAGAATGTATAAGGAGTGTTGATTTTATCTCAACAGGAGCAAAATAAATCAGAAATGGAGGAGAATGACTCCAGAGATGCCATGAGACATCTCATGGCTTAGAGGGATTTGAGAGGAATTAGGTTTAGCGAGGTTAGCCCAACTCAAAAGGACAAACACTACTACACTGCTACAGGAAAAAACAATTGGATGGACATAAGCTCAGACTTGCAGGGAATCCAGTCTATTGGCCAGGATGGCCAGGTAGCTTGGCAGAAAGCCAGACTGGTGCCAATGAATTGTATATTACCCTCTCTATGGGAGTATCTTGAAGGTCACATTGCTAGAGGGCACCTCACATCAGGTAGGATCAAATTGTCAAGGAAGGGGAAGGGATTCTTGTCTACTGCAAAGCTGTGATGAGGCCCCCTTTGACAGGTAGACAGCTCTATCAGAGGAAGGAAGAATATTGATGGGAAAGTCAAGTCACAAGAAGGGAAAGGGAGTAAATATGTCTGAGGGAAGCACAGGCCCATGGTAGTTGGTAGGAGAAGTCATTCAACCTTAATGACTTCAGGACCTGTCTCCAGGTAAGTGAAAGAATGATTGAAAATGCTGTTGGAGACCCACTGGCAGGAATGTTCTTGATGATAAGCATTTAATAGGGCACAGTGACCGGACTTTCTGTGCTCACTATGGAGAACCAGGCTGAGTGTTATGGAATGAGGGACATTGAATCCTAGATCTTTAAGGTCCAGAAATCCCATGCAGAAACTCCAGTGGGTGAAATGGACTCTCCCTCAGACACACTTGTAACCTGAGGACTTAAGACTGAAAATTCATGATGTCTGAGGAAGTCGAAGTCAGCTGCATCAATATAAGGTTGGCAGACAAACAGGATCTTGCTACGTAAAAGACCTATATTCTGTGTTAAGGGATATGTTATTCTGACAATGCCGTGACTGACATTATCAGCGAATATTATTGCAAATTTCCCCTGAACACATCAACTCCTATTGTTTGTGTAAATAGCACTGAACCACAAAAGGACTGATTCTGTATAAGTGAATATAATTCAGGGACTAAGATATGGAGTTGACCTACATTGACCCAATATCGCTTACTCAACAGGGCTTTAACAAATGAAGACCAGGGGTAAACAAAGACAATATTAACAGAAGATCATTAAGTCTGGGGGGGGGGGAATGATCAAAAAGACTTTCTCCCATAAATTATCAAGGAGATTTAGAGGTGGAGCCAAGGGCAGATTAAAAGAGCAAAAACAAACAAACAAACAAACAAAAACAACCCAACAGCATAGACCCACGAGTAAGTTTTGAGCTCCCACTAAATCCTGGCTCAAAAATTAAAAAAAAAACAAAAAAGAAACAATTAGTCCTTACATCTTGGTCCTGCTCAATACAGCAAAATGTGGTGAATAAATTAAATGGTACCTGGCTATGAGACAAAATATTTTTTGGGATCTTGAAGACTTTTATCCAAATAAGCAGCGATCTAAGTGAGATGCCAGTTAAGTCCACATGAAAAAAGCACACGAACATCAGTGCAAGATAGTAAGTCGCATAATCTGAAATCAAAAGAGGGACTAGTATCAGAGTCTTTATTGTGAAAATCTGCTAGCAGAAGGCTATGAATGGCAGTGGGAATCAAAGATACATTTATGAGACTCTACATATGACATAAGCTGCTGGTGACTTCCTTGTATTCATAATAGAGGAATGGGAGGAAAGTGATTACCAAAGAGGGTGTATTGGAGAGATGACCATAAAGATCAAAATGAAAAACCTGACTTGAATGGTTAAAATCTCGTCAGTTGATTCTTCCTCTGAAATACGTTTGACATGATCTCTTTTTGAGATTATCTGTATTTGTTGTTGTTGCTGTTGTTGTTCACATTGAGTTTATCTCAGATGTGTTCAGTCATTTTGGTTACCCTCTTTAATTTTTGCTATATATCTTAATATTTTTCAGTACATTAAGCCCAAGGTTGATGAACCGTTAGGGACAACAAGTAGCATAAAAGTTGTCTGAGGCTATAGCGGTGGTGCATGAGGGGTGGACGCCAGTGGGGCTAAAAGTGACTTGATGCCAAGGAGTTCAAGAAAGGAAAAAAAAAAGTTTTGAAACTGATTGTGGCAGTAATTGTACCCTACTGCTTGACGTGCTTTAACTATGCCATCATAGTATATTTGTATAAACTCTCATTAAAATGTTTATTTATCAATGAAGCATGCCTGCACAATTTGGAGAATGTAATCTATGTTGCTGTATTGTATGTGTAGAAATATCTAATTTTGTACATGTTTTACTATGTTTATTTTCAACAACATTTTTTGGAAAAGACCAAGCAATAAACAAAAACAACAACAAAAATCTTTCATAGCACTTTTCAACAGATTAAACTCCAATTTTAAGTCTAAATGAGGTGGCCTTCCATAATATTACCAAATCTAAACTCCTCAAGTGAAATTATTCTTTATTACCTTCTCTTCTTCCACACCTTTGATCATAAGATTTGATTTTTCTTTTTCCTTTCAAACCATTTTAGGACCTCATCCAAATACCATGCCATCCAAGACTCAACCACACCAATTATAGTAAGCAGTGTTCTATAATCACTGCCACAATCAGTTTCCAAATAGTTTCTTCTTTTGTTCTCCTTTTAAGTTGGAATGCATACTGAAGGCTTCATCCTTGATCTCCATCAGCAAGGGCTTCAAGTCCTCCTCATTTTCTGCAAGCAAGGTTGTGTCATTTGAATCCTACAGGTTATTGATAAGTCTATCTCCAAACTTGACATTCTTCATACAATTCAACTCCTCTGATGGTTCACTCAGCATATAGATTGAATGAGTATGGTGAAGGAATACAGCCCTGATACACACCTTTCTTGATATTACAGCTTGTCATATGTCCTTGTTCTATTTGCACAACTGCCTCTTGATACATGGACAGGTTCTTCCTGAGTGTGGTGTACTGTTCTGGAATTCCTATCTTTTGCATAGCTATCCAAGTTTGTTAGGGTCCACATACATGGATGTCTTAGAATAGTCAATAAAACACAAGTAAACATCTTTCTGATCTCTTCTGCTTTCAGACAAGATACACCTGACATCAGCAGTGATCTCCCTTGTTCTAGGTCCCCTTCTGAATCCAGCCTGAACCTCTGGCAGCTCCTGGTCAATGCACCTCTGCAACTGTCATTGGATGATCTTCAGTAAAAGTTTACTTGCTGAATAACACTAGTGACTTTGTGCTATCATTTGCATATTCTGTTGGGTTATCTTTCCTTGGAATAAGTACAAACATGGATCTCTTCTAGTCACTTAGCCAAATAGCTGTCTTCCCAATTTCCTGACATAGAGAAGTGAGTGCTTCCAGTACTTCATTAGCTTGTGTAAACATTTCACTTGGCATTCATTCAATTCCTGGAGCTTCGCTTTGGGCTAATGTTTTCAATGTACTTTGAATTTCTTCCTTCAGTGTCATTGGTTCTTGCTCTTCACATTATACTTCTTGAAATGGTAGTAGACCAGCCTATGCATCTCTCATGGGGTTATATAACATGATATAGTCAACTTCATAATGAGGTACACTGTGAACAATCAGGTGTAATATTAGGAAGGCTTATAATTCCATTCTTCAGGCCATATCCCCAGTGCAAATTAAAAGATGTTTCCTTGGAAGGTGACCTCCTTCCTATGTTAAGTATTGACTGCGCAGGAACATTCATGCTTTCTTCTGTGTCTCAATCCTACATCTGTATTCTCAAACTTGCATTCTTTGGAATTGAGACACTAACCTTCCGTAGTTCTGTAAAAGGAATTTCGTAGATCCTAGAGCACCCAATATGCTTTGTTTCAATAGGAAGTGAAGACAAAATGATATACATACCTGCAGCGATAAATATTCTTCTTTACTACCTCTGCAAAAGTGTAGGGAATTAAGAGGACCAAGAAAAGGAAAGTGCAGTCTGGGAACTGCATGCAGCTTTGTGGAAGGGAAAAGAATTGGCTCCATTCTGTCTTACTGGATAAGGGAATGTCAAAAAAGTTCTTTATCTACTGTATGAATTTTCATCTGTACAACTATTAATTATGTACAACAATCCAGTGCCCCATATTGTGTTCCATGCCCAGGATACAAGCGGATTTATCCATGCCAGGATGGAGCCCACAGTCAAGTGAGTAATACGAGTGTTAGCCAAAAAAAAAAAAACTCTCAAATAATATAAGAATAAAATACAGTAAGAAAGAGTGGCAGTCACCTAATCTGGTGTCAACTTGAGGATTAAGAGGGTATAGGTAGAGTCTAGCCTGTCACTCTGGAGATAGTATGTGAGATAGATCTCTGTGTGGGCGTGACCAGCTAAGAATTCTGAGAAATCTGGTACTTCCTTTTTGAAAGAAGGAGACACCATCACCCTCTCCTCACTCTCTCAAAGATACTCAAATGACAAGGCTGGCTCCCTGTGAGACAACCCTGAAGAGAAGCCACATAGACCAACCCTGATGCAGCCAAAAACCTTGACCTAGAGAATCCACGTGGAGACTCCTGCCAGCGCTGAGATGCTAACACCACCACCAGATGCAAAGACTTTCTACCCACTGGCTTGTGATCACTCTGCATTTGGCATCATTGCATGTGTTGTGCGAGTCTGAAGAGGACTCAGTAGATTGGTATCAGACATATAGGCTGATATCAGACTTATGGCCTTGGATTAGACTGATCAGGATGTTCTCTTAATACACAGTTACCCTTTATATAAAACTCTCTCTTACATACATGTGCATGTTTATGAATGTGTTTCTCTAGTCTATCCAGACTAACTTAGAAGGTGATCTAGCAATAGCACTCTTAGGTATTTACTGAAGATAATTTTTTAAAAAATTGTCCTTACCAAAACCCTGTACCAAATGTTCCCAGAAACCTTATGTATAATTGTCAAAGTCTGGAGGAAAGCCAGATGTCACTCAACAGGTGAATACATAAAGAATCCATGGCTCACCCTACCATGGAATGTTACTCAGCAATAAAATGAATGAATTTTTGATATATGAACAACTTGAGTAGATTAAAAGGGAATTATACTTAAATGAAAGAAAAAAGTATAAGCTCTAAAGCTTGTGTTTTATATTTCCTTTTATCTAATAATTTTGAAATGACAAAAACATGGTACCAATTAGTTGTTCCTTGAGATGAGGGAGGGCTAGCAGAGCTTCGAGAGTAGCTGGAAGGAAGTGCAGGTACATGTGACAATATAAGCTTGAGAAGAGGAAACCTATGATGTGTATTTTGATAACGGTTGTTAATGAATTTACATGTGATAAAATTGCGTAGGAGTAAACTCACATAAAATGTGTTAATGAAGACCTAGGGAAATAAAGATAAGGTCAGGTGAGTACATCACTGTCAATATCATGGTTGCTAAAATGAAATAACCAACACAGATTTTGGTGCCTCAAATATTGGATTTATTTCTATATAGTGACTAAATTAATATACTTTATGCACAAAGGGAATAATAAAAACTAAAAGTAATGCATACTATATGAAATTTACTTGTTGTACTCTAAAAACACAGATTTTACTTCTTTCTAAAGTAGTTTTATTGGGATGCTCATTTCATACAATTTAATCTTTCAATCATATTAAGGGAATCTATACAATCATCACCATGATAAATTTTAGAACAATTTCTTTCTCCTACTCATTGTTGCCAGCTCCCTATTCTTCCCTGCCATCCCCCTAGGCAATTGTCAATCTAGTTGTTCTCTCTATGAATCTCTCTATCCTGGATTTCATAAATAGAAAATTATAGAAGAAACAGGCAAGAAGCAAGCAAGCAAACGAACAAGCAAAACAGCAACAATGACTAGACAAAACAGAAAAATCTAAATCTAAAATAAAGTAGAAAATATTAAAAATGTAAACAAATATAGAATGGATCACAGGTGAGATCAAATGATAGAATGTTACATTTGAGCCTGACTATGTCTGCCATAATGGACTTTGCAATGCTATCTGTCTGATAATGAGCCATTTGCGTCCCTCTGGAATATGTGCAGAGGGGATTCCCTGTGTGGACATGGCTAAAGGATTTCGGTTTTTTTCTGTCATATGCAGTCTTTTGCAGGGAAAATAGCAGATGCTGACACAAAGTCTCCAGTCATTTGGCACACAATACAAAAGAAGCTTCTTTTGAAAGAATGACAAGAGTGGGATCTACCAGGAGAAAAAGAATTCCAACAGTCTGTCGCCAGGTGTGCATCCCACCTTCATCCCTCTTAGCATCTGATGTCTATGGTCTTTATGTGTT
This sequence comes from Nesogale talazaci, assembly GCA_004026705.1. Taxonomy (NCBI): domain Eukaryota; kingdom Metazoa; phylum Chordata; class Mammalia; order Afrosoricida; family Tenrecidae; genus Nesogale; species Nesogale talazaci. The sequence continues at coordinate 13,813 of PVJH01002431.1, read as the reverse complement.
TTTCTATGCATGAGTCTGCCTTCTTATTGCCAAGAAAGTTTTTCATAACAAGAACAAATGAAAATCAGGCATACAAATCAATTTCATTTATTGATTTTATCAAATATGGGTCACTTATACGTTGTTTGATCTGTGGGCCATCAAAAATGCCTGTTTTCAGTTTTTCCATAGTGAGCTATTTGCTATGTATTCAATGAATGAATCTATTTTGCCCAAAATCTTACCAAACTGTTTCATCAGACCTAGCTTTATATGCAGTGGTAGCAGTATAATTGCATCTTGTGCTACTGAAGGTTCATAGATTGCATTTCATCTTCCAACCACCCTTAGAGACCAATCTTTTCTTTGTCAATCTACATATTTGGCTTGCTTAAAGGGCATAACAAGTAAGAACTTTGTATAACCACTTTGCTGACCAAGAAGAAAATCAACCATCTTCATGTCTACAAACCATCCATTGATGCAGTTAGTAAAGAGATGAACTTGTATCCTTCTTTCATCCTGGTGGAGTCGCCAATTGAAATACAACCAGATATGCTGTCCTTATTCAAAGGAACATACTTAAAGCTACATCATGTCACTCACATATGACGTATTTGGAAAGATCAATTTTCTCCATAAGGTTTCTGCTGTCATCACAGAATACTTGGTTGTTGTCTTCCATAGAGTATGTCAGCAAATCATTTTCTTTCCTTTGATAAAATGCAATTTTTTTTCTGTGTTGAAGAACCTTCTTTTCCATTGTTTTGGAGACAAACAATTCTGGAGAGTCCTTCGAAAGATATATGGTAAATCCCTTATCACATCACTTAATTCATTCTGGTCAAAATGTTCACAATATCAAATCTGAAAATCACTTTTGCCCCACTTTCTGTACCTTGTGTGATATCAGACATGCAAAGCCCTACCTCTGAAAACTGTGGCAATTCATGGAAAGGTCAAACATGTACAAAATCCTGCTGTGGGACAGTGTGCATTTTAGGAAAGAAGGTGGATGAATAGGTGTGAAACAGAGGTCACTATAAGCTCAAAAATGTAGGCAATTTTAATGTCTACAAATCCCATTCAAATAAGCAAGCTTGTTATGACATCCTGATTCTACAGAGGAGATCTTATACAGAGTACAATCTTATAAATCCAACTATGTAGAAGGAACTAGAGCTGATGTTGTCGATACATTGCAATTTTCTGAATCAGCTCCTCAAAAACCAAGACAATGAGAAAACATATTTTAGTTTTTGGGTTGCTTTTTAGTTTTATCAGAAGTGATCATTAAAAGAGTATGGGTGAAGCATACATTGATTTCTTTTTATTGTTTCTTATTACTACTTATGGATTTTCAATGATTTCAAAATTAACAATTTAATGTCCTGAATGAGATATAGAAAATTATATTTGAGGCCATTCAGCAGAGGATTTGTATAATTTTAAGTGAGGACACCAGGAGAGTATCTCTTATAAAATGACATTTTTTCTGAGACTTGATGGATGCACATACATTTTCAAAATATAATAATATTGTGTATGTTTGGTACATGGAGGACTGCAATAGACACCTAATCTGTTGTCAATTTCAGACTTAAGAGTGAATGGAGTTAAGTTCAGCCTTTTAATCAGATTGCAACTGGATGCCTTCATTTGGGGGTGCTAAGGAGATAAATATCTAACTGGAGGCAGGGCATACACCCTGTGAGAGATTGCTGAAGTCTGATGAAAATACATGGAACTATACTGATGCAGGCAGAACCCTGGGAGCTGGAGGAGCCATGCGGAGACCCATGCTAACACTGAGATATTTCTACCACTGCTGGATTCATAAGACTGTCCACCCACTCACTGGCTTATGATCGTCTTGCATTTGGCATTATTGCATGTGTTTCTTGAGTCTGAAGAGGACTTTATAGATTGGTATCTGACATTTGGGCTAATATTGGACTTACATATTTGATGTTTTCTCAATTGCTCTTATATATTAAACTATTTCTTATACATATATAAATGTTTTTGCATTTGTTTCTCTAGTCAACTCAGACTAACATAACAGTTATAGTTAGGAAAAGGTGTGAAGTCTTCAAAGTACTACAAGTAATTCAGAAAAACATTGAATGAGAAACTGAAAAGGAAATGCTTCCCTCTACTATTCAATCCATTATAGGATATTATAAATATCGGTTCTCTATGCTGTGTATTCTTAAAATACTATTATACAAGGAAGACCATAGGTTACTTCAACTGGGTAACACTGGGGAAAGGAATTACCACAGTAGAAATTCCAAACTCCTTCAAAATCTAGGAAGGCATTTTTTACTAGGATTTCCTAAAACTAAGCACTTTTCTAAACTGTGTTTCATATGGGATTTTTATATAAAATGATTGGTTTCTATTTGGAAACTTTCAATCAAGCACCAGTTAACCATCACAACATAGGACATAGTTGACTAGTAGGAATAAAATAGAAACATATTTAAAATTTTCCTCTTTCATTTCTATGAAATTATATCTTAGTGTTTTTTTTTAAAAGTTGTAATGTGAATTGGATGAAGGTTTGCATAGTTTATTGTTCACTTTGCAAGGGATTAAAGAAAATAATATTATGCAAAATTGGAGGAAATGTTTGGACATGTCATCATTAAGAAATTGACATAACACTCTGATAGCAAAATCCTGGACCATGAGAAGCTATGTAGCTAGAATCATTGGGGTTTTTAAATGTGGGTTCCTGATCTCTTGGTTGCCAGGCCCTCTCTTATTGGATCAGATGGGTCCTCTCTTAGTGGTCTGCATTGCAGCCTTCTCATTCTGGATTGGACTATAAACACAAGTCCTCCTATTAATTTCAAATGATGCATTTCTATCTCCGGCTATGAATAAAACAGATCAATGCCACCCGCATGTTTTATTTGGCCTCTTGCAAAATGAATCTGTAGGGAGACAGCCAGCAGGATGAAGTTGACATGCAGATGAGATTTGTAAGTGAGGGCATATTGATTATTTCCATCTCAGCTCAGGCAGTAATTCCATTCAACGACACTTTCCCTGTTTGAGCTCATTATTTATGCCATAAAAACACTATCTCAATGATAATAACAGGCTTCATTTACAAGCCAGAACATAAAGCATCAGCGCTGAAGATTTCAGGAGATAGGAGAAGAGGGAAAGAGAAATTTAACAAGTCCTAGAGAGGCACGAAACTGCCAAGGCTCATCTTGCAGCTTTTATTCCCTCAAAAAAAGCAAGATTGAGAGCAGGTGCTAGATTAGTGGGCTTTTTATTAATAACTCCAGACCTGCACAAGGGCTGGATTGATAGGGCACTCAAAACTTTCTACATAGAGATCACTTCCTTATTGACTTTTGGCATTAACTGTGGCATCCAACTACCTCTGTTAAAAGTGTGGAGGGCCCTGTGGGGTGTCCTTTTGCACATGTGCTTGGCAATTCTTAAATACCCCCACAAAAAATTACTGAAATGAAATTGCATTCAGAAACTGAACAATTTTTCAAGGTTTTGTTCGAAGGGTTGTTTCAGTTTGTAAACTAGCTTTTGTCTTCCCACCAATATATTTGTTATATTTTTCTTAAAGCAAACAAAATACAGATGATTCAATTTCCTACCAAGAAGCAATTATTTTGAACACCAGTTGCTTACATTGCGCTTGGGAAATATGTAAATTTCAGAGTAGAATATAGCATGATCCTTACCACTCAAAAGTTTATTCCCTAACACAAAAACTCACTGGCATCCAGTCTGACTCACAGGAGTCACATGTATAGTAAGATTTTAAACACATGTACAGGGAGGACCTAGGAAAGAGAGAAATCATTATAGCAACAACAACAACAGGAACAAAACCATGGAAGCTTTTGCTGTTGGCAAGAAACTTTTGCTGAGTCTTAAGATGCATAATATTCTTCTGCTCTATTTCTTTTGGTGCTGCTTACAATTCCCTTTTTTTTCCAATAGTAATACGTATTCACTAGAGGAATATAACTATGTAGAAAATTAAAAGGAATGTAACACTGAACCATTATCCTATCTTATAGAGATAACCATCATAAACATTTTAGCATATATTCTCTTAATCATTTACTATTCAAAATTTATTTACAAAAATGAGTATTTTACATTGCATTTTCAGCCAATGTCAGTTTTCCTCACAGCAGTGTTATATGAACATCTTGATGGCCATGATATTCTCTATCATTCTGTGGTCCTTCTCTTTGCGATATCTCATACTTGATTGATTTTGGTTGTTGTTTTTAATTCAAGAACATCAAATATCTTGAATGAATCATGCCATCATAACCAAAAATAATATCCCAACAAACATTTTAGAAATGGTAACTTTACTCATGACCCACCCCCCCACACACACACACCGATCCCCCCCACACACTCTTTTTTTTTTTGCTTTAGATTAAACTCCTGAAACTAGGATTTCCAGATTAAAGTCATTCTGAAGAATTGGTATTCACTCAAATCTGGCCTCCTTCGACTGCACAAGAGAGAAGCAATATCCATTTACACACCAGTCCCAAGTCAAGTCCCATAAACCAGAGGTCAGAAAAGCTTCCATCTTCATTCTTGTTTACCCTATTCTGATAACAATAGTTCCTCTCAGCAAACACTCTACTTTCTGCCAACTTCAATGATTCATTGCAGTGGCCGCATAGAACACTCAAGCATACTCGGAATTATGAAGTTAACTAGGACATTAAATAGGTTCCCATAAGCCAAGCTCAACACTAAATGTACATCATTGGTTTAGAACTGCAAATCTTCTCATCCAGCATCCTGCCCTTTCTCTCTAGTTCTGTCTCTAAGCTGCAGGATGCCTTATTTTCTGCCATGGTCAAAGGACCTGTGGCCCGCCTGGCGACTGCGTTTCAAGGATTCATCATCTCCACTCTACTCCTCTGCTCTGTTTCTGGATGTTCCCGTCTCAGCCACGGGTGGGTCGGGCACAGCCTCCACTCCCTCTGTCGCCGCAGGAAGGGCTTCCAAATGAACCCTGCTTCAAACCTGCTGATTCTTTCTCATTGATGATATTGGCAATTCCTTCTGCTCCTGCTTCTGAGATACTTCATGTGTACAGCCAAGAAATGACAAAACTGATCAATCAATGACTTCTAATTCTCTACACATTATTTATATGACCCCACAAAATAATTGGGTGGGAATCAAGAGACATGGATAGAAGAGTCATATTCAGAACTTTCACTTCACCAACCCATATCTAAAATTCTGATTAAAGTCGGATGCATTATCCTTGCGAGGCAATTTATCAACCTTCTTATCCAACAGTGACATAGCGATTTAAGCGCCTTGACGCACAAGGTTTGGGCAGAGTTGATGGAAAGGGTTTTGTTACCTGGTCACGATAGCTGTAGTAATGTAAATATGAAGGACGAGCTATTCAGGCTTCGCTTCTAAGTGGTAGCTGGAAGCAGGACTGAAAGTGTTTTGGAGAAAATAACTCAAGCAATAAACGTGTTTCTTTTTATCATGCTATGGTAACAATCAGGCACTGTTGAGTGCTTTAAATTGTTTTCGTTATTGACACCATTATTAAAAGTATGTATACAATGGGCTGAGCCCCGGTGGTGAGTGGATGTGCGTGGGACTGCGGCCCACTGGGACGGAGGTTCAATTCCAGCAGTGGGGCTGGACCTCCTACTCCCACCACCGGAGAGCAATGATGCCAAAAAAAAAACAAAAACAAACAAACAAACAAAAGGTATGTATAACATAAAAAAGCACATCAAAATAATATGAGGGAAATAAAGTGAACAGCTAAAGTTTTCTGAAATCCTGAACGCAGTCCCCTTAGACAGATGGAACCAATTAATAGTACTTTGATCTGTCTTTCCCGAAAGATTTGGTAACCCCAATATGTGAATATAGATGTGTTTGTTTTGTTTTGTTTCCTTATTGTCTTTTTGCATGAAGGAGGTCACTAACTGAGCAGCATCTAGTTTTTTGTAATAGCTACTACACTTTGTGAGATTGTGGGTTTTGGGTCACACAACTGTTGACATCTGAATTTTTATGGGAAATGAGAAGTTTGGGTTAAGCTTTTATTTTTCCTCCTTTCTAGATGAAGAGACAAGTTCCTAGAAAATAGCACAATGTTGGATAGAAGGCAGAAAAAGAGAAGATGCTCAAGGTGGTGGATTGACACAGTGACCCTTGCATGGGTTTAGATATAGCAACAATGATGAGGATGCGAAACAGGGCCTGGCAGTGTTTCGTGCTGATGTATTATGAGTAGGAGTTGAATCAATAATACTAGATAATGAGATGGAGTCCAAGTTATGTCTGGTTCTTCTCTTGTTTCACGGCTTAGTCCACAGTGTCAGGGACAAAGTAGTTTATCTGGGTGGGGAGTGAATTTGAGAGACTGGAGTGGACATGCTTGAACTTCCTACTGTATTTTCTTTCCAGAGCGTTGTCTCAGGGAGTGTGCAGTGCTGAGTTCCTACACAGGGCTGACTGAGCCCTGTAGGGATGCTGTGATGGTTTGAGGCTGCTGTGGGTATTCTAGAAACAAATCTGCCTGCAGATATGTGCCACACTCTAACACAGGATTTATAGGGAACATTTTAGTTTTCTCTTGTGTGGTTCCTTGTTTTGCTCCTTCTCAATGGTTTCTGAAATTCACATGGAGAAATGTAGCTATTTATTGTGTATTCAGTCCAAGAACCCAATACATATCAATGTTGAAAATTTAATTAACCTGTCTTGGGCTGATGGACATTTATGCTGCTTACATGTTTTAATTAAAAATTTATTCAGTACATGGCTGCAAAATATTTCATAAGTAAATAATAGTGTATTTGTGGTGTATGATTTTTAAAAATAGAACTACTTTATGAAGAGATATGCATTTTTTAAAGTTTTATAAGTCCAATTAACCTATTTTCTTAATTTTTTTCTAAAACAAATCAATTGCTTATCCAAAGATTGCTTTAATCAACCACGGCCACTAAGCATTACTCCCAAACTCTGATCTATACTATTCTGATAGGTGACAAATGGTATCTCATTACAATTTAATGCACATTTCTTCAATTATGAGTGAGATTATGCTCTTTCTTATGTTTATTGGCTATTTGTATGGGTCCTTCTGTGAAATGCCTGTTCATTATCTTTGCCCATTTTTCTATGAGGTCATTTATCTTTCTCTTATTGATTTTTTCAAGCTCATTGCATATTAATAAAATCAGCCCTCTCTCTGTAATATATACTTGTGAGTCATAACTCTTTCTTTTAACTCTAGATTACTTGCAAGGATTTTTAACTTTTGTGAAAGCATAATGTAGTAAAATTTCCAATTTTAAAAATTATTTACATATCTTTAAGTGTTGCTGATCAAGGAATTAAAATTACCTATGTTGATCATTATAGCTATATAATGCTGAAATCAAATACCATATAGAAAGAATGGAGTAAATAGTAATAGAAATGCAGGCATGTGTTAGACAACAATTACAATAGCATTGGTAGTGGTGAAGACTATTGCAAAGTTAAGGAAATAAGCGTATGAAATCTTCAGAAATAGATGTTGCTACAAAAGAATACAAATTGAGTAGATATATTCATTAGAGAAAATTCCAAGATTGTCTTGTAAGTATTACAGGGATTAGAAGACATTTCCAAAGACTGAATAAATATGGACTTGGACTATTAGAATATTTGTGATGCACTACTTCTACCACTACTCTGTGTTTCCACTGAGAATGAGATATTTGATAGGTAATTTACTTTATTACCTAATCAAGAATTTGAGGCTTGTAGAGCATTGTCTTCAGACAATGTCAACTTCAAAACTGTGCTATAACTTATTAATGAGTAAATCAATACTGTCACAACATCAACCACATTTTTTCATAACACTTATCAAAATAAATGATGATATATTCCTGAATGAACATTTAACATATCTCTTGTCATTAGCCCAAAAGAAATATGAAGATGTGAACTATTTTTTGTTTGTGCTTTCTCTAAAACAGCATAACATTACACATTCTTTATTTTTACAGTTTTCTAGGACTGATGTAACAAAAATATTGTAAATGATATGACCCTTTATATTATGGATCTTAAAACAGCCTAATATATGGTTTAAAAATATTTTCCAAATCTATAATCATCCTTCACTTTGCTGTTAAAGTTATTTTCAAACAAATGTTTTCCAATTAAACGAAATCCAATTTATCTATTTTGTCTTTTGTTGCTAATGACTTGACATTGTACTTAAAAATTCGCTGCTAAACATTTGTTCCTGAAGCAATACTCCTTTATGTTTTTTTCAAGGAATTTTTATGCCTTGAGTTCTTACATTTAGGTTCTTGGTTCATTTTGGGATGTTTGACATATGATGTGTTCAGCTTCATTCTTCACATGTGGTTATCAAGTTGTGTGGGGGGAGGGGGGGGAGGTAGGGGAGATGGATAGATATAGATCTTAATGTATTGTCATAAAATTTTGTGTGGAGGTGAGGGCATTTTGCATGTTCAAACATATGTAGATTAGATAATATGTTGAAGATTCTTGAGTTATTGTGATACTAAATGTTTTTGGTTGCTGAGGAGAATATGAAGCATGCTTGACATATGTCTGTTTGTAGTTTAGAGGTAGACTACACAATAGGAAAATAGACTGCTTTGTTTGGAAAGTCTTCAACTGATTAGATGAGACTTATATACATTATAGCACATAACCTGCTTAAGGTCTACTGATTTAATAATACATAAATACTTCATAACAGAATTTAGGCTAGCATTTAATTTAAACTAGGTAACATGACATAACCAAGCTAACCTAATTAATTAGCATTTACAGCCTCAAAAGTGGTTTTAAAATGAATGACTACTTGCTTTTGTTCAGATATATGGCATTGCACTTTAAGATCACAGAAAGAATGAAATAATTACTCCAAGGCAGGACTTGAGACTCACTAGTGATCCATAAAGTCATGTTCCAAGTTTAATATTATATAAATGTCAGTATGAAAAAGCTAGAAAACTCTTATAAGAACATGTTTATGTTGGACAGTGGGCCCCTACTGAAGTACTCTCCCAATACAAGAACACTTTGTTCTATTAATTCAGTAGTCTGATATGATCACCTTCCCAAAATGTTTGCTGAAGACAAAATGAGTGCATAAACAAATGTGGTGAAGAAAAGTTATGGTGCCGGGCTATCAAAAGATGGAGCGCTTGAGGCCTTAAAGGCTTGAAGATAGACAAGTGGCCATCTAGATGAAAAACAACAAAGCCCATAAGCACACCAGCCTGCCCCAATATGATCACTGTAGACAAAGTGGGTGCATAAGCAAATATGGTGCAGAAAGCTGATGGTACTTGGCTATCAAAGGATATAGAGTCTGGCTTTTAAGGCTTGGACATAAACAAGTGACCATCTAGCTGAGAAGTAACAGAGTCCACATAGAAGAAGCATAGCAGCCTGAGTGATCACAAGGTGTTGCAGGGATCAGCTATCAGGCATTAAAGAACAAAAAAAAAATGATATCATTGTGAATGAGGGGGAGTGTGGAGTGAAAACCCAAAGCCCATCTGTAGGCAACTGAACATCCTCTTACAGCAGGGTCTTGAGGAGGAAATGAGCCAGTCAGGGTGCAATGTAGCAGTGATGAAACATATATTGTTCCTCTAGTTCTTAAAGCACCCCCTCCCCCTCCCCACCACCACTATCATGTTCCCAAGTCTACTTTACAAATCCAGCTGGACCGGAGGAGGTAAACTGGTACAGATAGGACCTGAAAACACATGGAATCCAAAAAAGATGAGCTCCTCAGAACCAGAGGTGAGAAGGGCGATACTGGGAGGGAGAAAGAAAGGTGGAATAGAAAGGGAGAACAGATTTCAGGGATCTATGTGTAACCTTTTTCCTGGGGGATAGACGATAGAGAAATGGATGAGGGGAGATGTCAGATAGTGTAAGATATGACAAAATAGTAATAATTCACAAACTAACAAAGGTTTGTGGGGGAGGGAGGAGCAGGGAGCAGGGATGGAAGGGGGAAATGAGCAGATACCAGGGGCTCAATTAGAAAGCAAGTGTTTTGAGAACCATGAAGGAAGCAATTGTACAAAATTACTTGATACAATGAATGTATATGTTGATTGTGATGAGTTGTATGAGCCACCCCAAAAAAGGGGGCAAAAAGAGTATGTCTATTGTGTAAAGAATCAATGATATGATAATACATCTCTATTAGGTTCCTAGTCCAATTGCTGTGATGACCCTGACGTACGAGGCCAACAGTGTGGTTGGTTGTTGTTAAGTGGTCAAGAGTGGGTTCTGGTGGATAGTGACTGAACAAACAACAGAAAGAAACACTGCCAAGTCCTGTACCAGCTGCATAAATGCTACATGTGAGGTCATTATTGAAGCGAGTGTGTCAATCTATCTGGTCGAAGGTCTTCCCCTTTTTTGCTGACCTTCTACTTTACCCTGTATGGTTTCCATTTTTAGAGACTAGCTTCTCTTTACAGTATGTCCAGACCTCATAAAACAAGTCTCCACCAGCCATCCGTGATTCTACAGAGCATTCTGCTTTTATTGCTTCCAAATACATCTGTTTGTTTTTCTAGGAGGCTATGGTATTTCCATATTCTTCACTAGCACCATAATTCACATGCGTCAATTCTACTTAGTTCTTCCTTATTCATCTTCCAATATCACATGTATATGAGGCAATTGAAATTCCCATGACATGGCTTAGAAGCATCTTAATCTTCAAAGTGTTTTCCCATGCTCTTTAAAAAAATTGCACAGATGGTTTCCCCATTACAATATATTATTTGATTTATTGACTGTTGCTTCCATTAGTATTTATTGGGGATACAAGCAAAATGAAATGCTTACTCTTTCCCCCATCAATCATGAGGTCATTTGTCCAGTTGTGAGGTTTTTTTTTTATTTTCTTCACATTAGGTTGCAATTTATATTGAGGGCTGCAATTTTGAACTTAATCAAATTGCTTTAATTCCTCCTTGCTTTCAGTAAACAGTGTGGTGTCATTTGAAGACTGCCTTCCTCCAAACCTGAGTCCAGCTACTCAGATAATTTGCACAATATACAGATTGAATAAGTGTGGTGAAAGGATACAGCCCTTACACACACCTTCTTTGATTTTTAAGCCTGACGGCATTCCATTATTTGGCAGAAGTCTTGAATTTCTGGTCCATATACAGGTTCTAAGCACAATGAAGTGTTTGGGAAGGCCCATTTCTCTCAATATAATGGTTTTATTGGGGTTTTTATGAGCCACACACTCAAAAGTCTTTATGTAGTCAATGAGACAGAAGAGTCTTTGAGTTAATTTCTGTTTCAGTCAAGGTCCATCTGATGTTAGCAATGAAACATCTTCTTCCGAATGCAGGTTGAATTTGTAGCAGCTGCCACTCCTTGGGCTATTGTAAATATTTGCTTACATGTGCGATTAATGATATCATTTGATAAATTTTGAATTCTCTTAGACTACTTTCTTTGAAATGGATGTTTAGGTGAATGTCTTCCAATTTATCTTCCATAGATAAATTCTTCCAGTGCTACCTCAACTTGTAGAAACAAGTCAGTTGGTATTTGTCAATTTCCAAAGCTCTGTTTTATCCTAATGCTTTCAGTGCAGCTTGGAATTTTTCCACTAGTACTAGCTATCCTTAACCAGATATTAACTTGAATGTTGACAAGTTATTTTGGAATAGTGACTCCTTATTTTGTCCATCTTCTTTTGATGCTTCCTGCAACGGTCAACATTTTGCCCAAAGAAACATCAAATATCACAATTCCAGATTTCAATTTTGTTCCTTAGTTCTTTCAGCCTTGTATATACTAAGTATGTCCTTTCTTGGCTTTCTAATTCAAGTATTTTCCTATTTTGTTATAATATCTTCCTCTATCTTCTGTAGGGTCCCTTTGAACTTCCAGGTCTTCCATTTCATGAATTTGCTTTATCCACTCTACATTCAACAGTAAATTTTCAAGTATCTTCAGACATCCAAGTTGAGTTCTTTCTTTTCTCCTTGTAAACGCCCTTTTTTCTTTCTTCATATATCATGTTCTTGGTGTCAGGACACAGCTGATCAGGTCTTCTGTCATTCATTCTCAAAAATCCAATTTTCTCTTGAGATGTTCTCAAAATCTTGGTTGTATTTTGACTAGTTATAAGTTTCTTCAGTTTTAATCAGATCTTTCATATTAGCAGTTGATCATCTGTTCCATCATTAGTCTCTGACCGCATTTTGGCTGCTGAGATTGAACTTCTCCATCATACGTTCCCATTGATTGAATTGTTTGTTTCTGTTGCCATCTGCCTGATGAGATCCACATGTGTAGTTTTGATGTTACTGAAAATTGGCATTTGACAAAGTATCTGTACTCAGGAAGCGTAAGTTCTATGAGAGTAACAAATCATAATCAATGGAAAGCAAGAGTATAATAGCTTCCAATAATTGTTCTTGTTAGATGCCCTGGAGTTGCTTCTCACTCATAGCAACACTGTGTACAACAGAACAAAATATTACTTAGTCCTGAAACATAATTGTTCTTTCGTTTGAGCCCATTAATGCTACCACTGTGTCTCAATCTAATTCATCGTGAGCCTTCCTCTATTTTTTTTTTCTGTCCCTCCACTTTACCAAGCATGATACCTTTCTTCTTTGAGGGCTGTCATTCCTGAGAATATGTCCAAAGTCCATGAGACAAAATCTAATCCATTCTTGCCTCAAGGAACATACTGGTTGCACTTCTTCCAAGATAAGTATGTTTGTTCTTTTGGCACTCCATGGTATTTTCAATATTCTTTGCCAATACCATATTTCAAGTGTATCATTTTTTCTTCAGTCTTCCTTACTCAAAGTCCACCTTTCACAGGCATAGGAGACAAGTGAAAATACCAATGCTGGGGTCAGGCCCACCATCATCCTCAGACCAACGGCACTCTTTTTCAACACCTGTCAGCAGATTTAACCAATGCAGTGCACCCTTTCATCTTTCGACTGCTGCTTCCATTGGCACTGACTATAGATCAGAAAGCATGATGAAAACTTCCACAATGTCAATCTTTTTTTTTTCCATTTATGATTATGTCACCTGTTAACTCATTTGTGAGAAATTTGGTATTCTTTACATTAGTTGTAATCTATACTGATGGCTGCAATCCTGTATCTTCATTATCAAGCATTTCAAATCCTCCTCATATTCATCAAAGAAGGGTGTGTCATCTGCATATCAAAAGTTGTTAATAAGCCTTTCCCTAATCCTGGTACTCCATTCTGGATGTTCTGGATTTCCCATTGTCAAGGATATCCAAAATTAAATGATGTTGCATAGTCAACCAAATATAAGTAAACAGCTTTCTGGTATGTTCAGCCAAGATCCACTTGCTATCAGCAATAGTATCCATTGTTCCATATCCTCTTCTCAATCCAGAATGAACCTCTAGCAGCTTCCTGTCAATATATCGCTACAACCAATTTTCTTTTGTTTTGTATTTTTTTAATCATTTTATTGGGAACTTGTATAACTCTTAACACAACCCATCTATCCATACATTGTATCAAGTACATTTGTACATTTTTTTTTAATTTTTTTTAAAATTTTATTGGGGGCTCTTACAGCTACTACAACATTCAGTACATCATTTGTATCAAGCACATTTGCACACATATTTCCACATACATTTCCCAATATTTTCCACCTGAGCCCTTGATACAAGCCCCTTTTAAAAAAAACCCTCCCCTTTCCCTCCCCCCCCTTTTTAAAAAAATTGATCATTTTATTG